>JAOXYM010000025.1:5835013-5847382 GCA_028567055.1 Leptatherina wallacei
TAACATTTGTCTAGAAAAACATGATAAAGTTTAGTATTATTATCACTAAACAGAGATGTCCACATATATCTGAGCTATTTATCTGCATGTAAAACATATTTATAGATATAGATATAGGCAAACATACTGACTGGACAACTAGGTTATGGACCAATTTAACACAAATATATTGCAATTTTATTTAGAAGGTAGTACTTCCTGTCTCCGTCTGGTTAAACTCTGGTGCTTATTCAGCTCTCAGTGGTAAACCATTAAACCCTCAGACATTGTGATAACACTGTTATCTTGACTGACAGCTGAACATGGACAGCAGAGCTGCTGATCTTTTTTTAACCAGAGGTAAGTATGGACAAACACTGGTAATATGGGATCACATGAATCACGTTATATTTGTAACTTTATTATATCAGTTACCTAAACAAGTTAAGAAGGAGCATCATGCTGTTAATAGTGTTTCATCCCATTAGACATAAATCCTCTTGTTGATCTTAGAGAAACAACCCTCATGTTGACCATCATTTCCAAACAATGCTTTACAATAACAGCACTTTAGTTCAAGTAAGAATTTGAAAAAGGTTTTTTTTCTTTTTTTAAATCTAACGTTGAATGAAAGTTGAATTTAGAGAAAATATAAAATTCTTCAGGGAAACAAGAAAATGAAAAAGTTTCTTAAATTGTTTTAACTGAGTCTGGATGCAGCAGAATGAGGATGGAAAATTCATATTTTAGAGAAAAAAACACAGACACAACTGCATACTCAATATTATTGTTTTTTTTTTTTTTGTTAAATCCACCAAAACATGTTGGCTGAAGATGAAAAAATGATGTTTTGCAACTTATGTGAAATAACAGAAGTGGTGCATGTCTAATATACTTTGCATATCAAGTGGCAGTCATCAAGATTTTTGTTTAATATTGTATTTGTACTTGGCAACAATGGAGTGCGTTTAGACTTCTGCATTGTTATTTTTATTTCTAAACAAGAAATAAAACTTTTATTTTTCAAATGACGAGGCGCTATTCGTGCAATCACCGGCAGGCGGCAGCAGGGCATCGTAACAGCTCTCCCGCAATATATGGTCAAGAAGAAGAAAACCGGACGTGACGTAAAGCGCAGAATCAAAACACTAAAAATTTGACAGCTCGGCGCATCTCATAACAAAAGGCTGATGAAAAGCCGTTGAAAACCTTATTACGAGTGTTAGAAATAAATCTAAACATGTAGATTACATCATTAGGACGTGCAGCCGCTTTTTGTCGGGCTGTCAAAGAATGTTAACCTTAAGAAAGCTTTATTTTGGATCGTTTATGTAGCAAATTTGTAGCTCCCCCGTTAGCTAGTTAGCTTCCGAAGCTAAAGAAAGTAGCTCCTTGGCGACCTATGGGCTGAACATGACCATATATAGACCGGCCACAGAGCTCCCTCGCCGGTGAAATGTAAGCGGTGGGTCGGTCAGGAGGCTGCCAAACGACGAGCACAACAAAAGAGACAAACACCGGGGCTCTCTTCATCATGTCATCTGACAAGATTATCGCTATTGTCATGGATGACAAAACCTACGAGGTGAATAAGAAGAAGCTGATAGAAAAGAGCGACTACTTCCGTGCGTTGTACAGCTCCGGTATGAGAGAGTCCACAGAGGACTCGGTACAGTTGCAGGGGCTCAGCGTCCCGGGTCTGGAGCTGGTTCTGGAGTTCATCAACACCTCCAAAGTCCAAGTAGTCAACGAGACTCTGGAGGATCTGATCGAGACGGCGTCCTTCCTACAGGTCACCTCCATCCTTAAACTCCTGACCTCAGAGATCCGCCTGGACAACTGCGTGGAGCTGTACAGCCTCTCTGAGGTGTACGGGACTCATGATCTGCGTCATGCTTGCCTCAAGTACATGAGCTGCTACTATCACCCCATGCTGAGGCGGGCTGAGTTCAGCAGTCTGCCCTCTGCTGTAAGAGACCAAATCAAGGAGATGCGCATGAAAGGCACAGCCACCCTGGTGGCCATCGGGGACTTCACTTGCCTGTCCCTGGATGTGCCAGACCAGGATGAGCCGTGGTCCATGTTGAGGTACGGAGAGGTGGAGCAACGCTGGAAGCCGCTGGCAAACAACCTGCCTCCAGATATGATTAACGTCAGAGGATACGGATCTGCTGTTCTTGACAACTACCTGTTCATCGTTGGCGGGTACAGGATGACGAGTCAGGAGATTTCTGCCGTGCACTGCTACAACCCCTGCAGGAACGAGTGGAACCAGGTGGCTCCGCTCAACCAGAAGAGGTAACACAAGAAATTCTCCTCTTACAGGTCAAGCTGCATGTTGTTTCCATCATGTTTCACTGTCTGTGTCCTCTCATCCAGGTCCAACTTCAAGCTTCTGGCAGTACAAGGGAAGCTGTATGCTGTCGGAGGCCAGTGTCTGGGTACGGTGGAGTGTTACAGCCCAGAACAGGACTGGTGGACCTGTGTCTCTTCTATGCCTGACCCACTGGCGGAGTTCTCAGCCTGTGAGTGCCAGGGTATGATCTACGTCATGGGTGGATACACTGCAAGAGGTGGGTGTACAAAAAACCAAGGAAGGAGGATTTTAGTGTCTTCTGCACACAAACACACACACACACACACACACATAAATAACCATGTAAACAAGCCTGCCTGGAAACAATTAATGCTGTTTACTCAGGTAACGTCATATAATTAAAGCTGCAGTGTTGTTTATCAGTCAGCCACTACATTAAAACCTCCACCTGCCAAATACAGTCCCTCTCATCCTCACTGTAAGAGGATCATTTGTCAGTATCATTTATATTATTATTATGTTGCTGGTTTGCTAAAGTATTCAGTTGATTTGCCTCTGGATGAACAAACAAAACACAATAAACAAGCACATACCAGCAGCTTCCAGTGTTTACATGGGTGTTCTGGAGAATGTGAGGCTGTAGGAAGGTTAGGTTCTCAGGTGAAAAGTGGATCCAGTGATCCCTGGTAAGGGATTTAATCTAGTATTTAATGAAAAATTTTTTTGGCCAGTGAAAGTTGGTGATGAAAATGTAAATATTCAAGCAACAAGAAGAATTATTGATCAAGATACATCCCTTTTTACAATTTCCAGCTAAATTATTTAACAATTTTATGGTTAAAAGGGTAAAAAAAAAAAAGTTCTGTACTTATTTTACTTGTGGAGACATAAACTAATAATTTTAAAAGTATTATTATTATGAAGTGTTATGGCTAGTTTACATCTCAAAGTGATTTTTTGTTACTTAATATTTCTGTGTCTGACAGACAGGAACACCAGCGTCCTCCGCTACTGCCCCACCTCCGACATCTGGACGGTGTTCCGGTCCTGTCCGGCCCACATCCGCAAGCAGCAGATGCTCTCGGTGGAGGACACCATCTACCTGGTGGGGGGCTACACCCACGAGCTGGAATCGGGTCGGCGGCAGCGTCGTCCCAGCCAGACGGAGGATGTTCTGACGGTGCAGTCCTACAACGTCACCACAGGGGAGTGGATCCAGCTGAAGGAGAACACGTCTAAGTCGGGCCTGAACCTGACGTGCACGCTGCACAACGACGGCATCTACATCATGAGCCGGGACGTGAGCTTGCCCACCAGCCTGGAGCACCGCGTCTTTCTGAAATACAACATTTTCTCAGACGCCTGGGAGGCTTTCAGACGCTTCCCGGCTCTGGGACAGAACATGCTGCTCTGTTCGCTTTATCTCCCCAATGTGCTATGACGACCAGGCGCCAGAGAGGGACATTAAAGCAGTCAGAGGAGCCCTGGCAGCGGTAACTGACCCGTGTGTGTGTGTGTGTGTGTGTGGTCTGCTGCTGTGAATGGAGCTGTGTGGTATCAGTGGGAACAATGCCTGGTTGCCGGGTTGAACACCTCTTGACCTCTGTGCCTAAAAACAAACACACTACGTTATGCATTCTGCTGTGGATGCAAATATAAGAGCTATAATGGCAGCGCTGTGCCCACAAGTCAACATCATCATAACAGCTAGCTTCAGTTTGTGCCTCTCATGTGTTACACAGCCACAGAACTCACAGCTCACATGAAAATATTTCCAGAATCCTCCGATTTGGAGCCACCTGGATGAGAAAAAATTTTAATTGTAAGGAAGGAAAAGTTTTTAAATCAGTTCCCAAACAAGCGACTGCTTGGCTGCCATCTTTGTTTGGATATTAGATGTTTGTTTTGAGCAGCTGGAACATTTCCTCATCTAAATTGATACAAGAGTGTTTTAGGTTTCTGGAAATACAGTCAAAGCAGCAGTAAGTGGCTTTAGAGAAACATATTGTAATGCTGATACTTAGGAAGCACAAACAGCATGCTTTTAAAGGGCAACTCTGTTCCTGATGTTTACACTCCAAATAAGGCATTGGTGTATATGTTTATCTGCTGTTAACAACAAACCTTAAACTCTATCAGAAAAAAAACTGCATTTCATGTCTTTATGTTCTGCATATAGCAGATAATTGTGGAAATGGCTTTGGTTTTACACTGCCGGTTTTATGGGAATTAGAAGCTCTTTAGTAGTAGTTTTGGGATGTGAAGTGACTCAGAGAGAGCTTCGTGTTGTTTGTGTGCACTCACACAGTCTTATTTTCCAGAGATACACTAAAAGCTTAAAGCACAGTTCCATGAACTGAACAATGCACATGTGCCTTCTGCAGCCTCAGTTCAGAGAAACTTAAAAATTAATTAAATGAAAGATGTTGTTACGTTTCCAGCAACTGACCAAAACTGCTGTTTTTATTTCTGTTCTGCTGAAGCAGATTTATTTAAAACATTTTTTTATTGAGGTACTTTTTGGTTTCTATTTGAAATAGTGGGGATTTTTTGCAGTCTTGAGAAGTAAAATGAACCTCTGAAAGTCTTACAAGTGGTGGGTAAACAGAGTATTTGTGGTGTTTGGTTTGATGGATTTCAGCTTCTTTGCTTTTCTTGTTTGTTTGGAAGCTTGGAAATTTAGGTCATGACAATAAAAAAGATTTTCAGGGATCTGTTGTTGCGTCTTGATTTTATATAGCAAGATTCATTAACAAACTGTTTTCTGCTTTATTTTTAGTCAACACTTCTGATGCATGTGACATTTTACCAAAATATCTGGCCAATGTGTCCTTGGAGTAAAGCCTTCCTCTGTTGGTCCCTTGACACGATCTACATGTGTGCTCCTCGGACCGGAGCTCCTGCTATGGATTTCTATGAAGCTCGAAGAAAATGGTGAAAAACATAGGCCATAAAAACCCAAATAATCAGCATTTAAAGCTCTAACGGTAATTACTCCAACAAACAAAGTCAACGCCTTGTTTCAATAAAAGTTATTAATGGCTTTGGGAAGCTTATTTAATGAAAAATTCTAGCAAATAAAGATTTTTAATGGGGGAATGCAGCAAAAAGACTTACTTTTGTGGAATCTCCATCATACAACCCATGCCTAAAAAGTTCATGCAAGTGGGTTAAATATCTTGTGAAGTTAACAATGTAAACTATGATGATGTCTGCTTTGCATATTCCGTCTGCAGACTCATGGCTGATGAAATCGGGCATCACTACTTATGATTTGGCGTGAGATACGTCTCCAGTTTACATCCTGCATCACTGTGTTTAATGCAGGATGTAAGCGAAGGTTTCTCATTTTTCATCCAAACAATAGTGTTGTATATTTCTAAAATTTACTTTTTAAAAAACTTTTTAACTTGAAATAATATTTTTTACAACTGAATATCTATTAATGTTATTTTAAGCAGAAGGTTGAATAGAATAATATGATAATATACATTTGATGTAGCTGCTGGAGATGCTGCTAAACAAAGTTTTGTCGTATCTCACTGCACAATGACAACGAAGTCTCTCTTCTATTCTATAGTTGAAGCCATTTCACGACGCTGCAAAAACAGGATGGAGCTTCAGATTGTGATATTGAAATATTTGGTGTGGAACATTATCTGATGGTTTGAAAATGACCTGCAAAGCAGATTTCAGTGTGTGCAGACAATAATTTCTGCTTCATTAATGTGAACAAAGGTGAGCCACAGGGTTCCATCCTGGGACTTTTCATTATTTAGTAAATAACAATAGTCATGGCCAAATAGTTTCTAATCTAAATGTTTACTTGTATGCAGATGATACCGTGCCTTACCGCTCTAAGTCTACCAAAACAAGGTATTCAGCTGCTATTATTATGTCTATGTGTGATTATAATGATGTCATATATCTACAAGGATATTTTCATGCTTTGGATATTGTCTGCCACAGAGCTCTGAGAGGTTTTTCACACGCTTCTGCATGTTGAATGATTGTATTGAATGATTGGCCTCGTCAGCTCATAGATTTAGTCACTTCCTGTTTCCAAGGCTATTTCTGGTCGGGTTTACTTATTTACTTAATTGAAGAAGAAAAAAAAAAGTACAAGAGGTAGTAATGTTGTTCAGTCTTAAAGATTAAATCTGCAATCTGTTGTCAGGTTTCTCTCTGAACTGGGAAACACTTTGTTCTTGGAATCAGCACAAAAACAACCTGATCTCACAAATTACATTTATCGTCATTTAACGTGATTTACAGTGAAGGCAGAAACATTGATAGATGTTTTGATTGAACAACCAGTTTATAAGTACTAATGATGACAATTTAAGATATATAACTTGTAAATTGTTATTCATTTTATAGCTCTGCAAGAGTTTAATTAAAAAATTGTAAGCATGTTTATGTGATTTATAATAAAGTAAAGGGTGTTTTATCCCTCTGGGCTGGGACTGCTCGACATTTCAAGATGTTAAATGTACAGCTCAAATTGTTCTCCTTCAGTTTCTTCTTTCGGTACACGCAGTACCGTGTAAAAGTCTTGAGCCACAATCATTTCTTTGAAGTGGTCTTAAAAGACATTTCTGCAGACTTTCTGGAGGTTTCTCAACGTTTTTCTTTTAACACTGACTGGATTTTCCCTCTGGTCAAGCTCTTATACCTGATCATTTTCACAGGGATGAAACTGCTGTTCGCTGTTCTGCGGCTGCTGCCTCCGTCTTCCTGATCCTGTCGGACGGGTTGTACCGGTAGAATAATTTCGTTGTGGCAGGACGCTGGTTCAATGATAAATACAGTTCGATTGATTGATTGATATGTTTTCACCAACAAGATGATACTCAAAGAAATGAAAATGTGTTTTTTCTCAGGATGGTGTGCAGTGTGTTTTTAAAAATGTGAGGAAAGTGGACAAGTGGAGGACAAGAGAAGAAGTGTCAGGCCTTAATAATCTATCTAAAGAGATGATCAGTAACTGAAAGTGATGTCCTAAAGATAGAGGATAAAAATCCAGCAAAGACCCGACACATGACCAGAGAGATGCATCTGGACCTTCAGCTGATCCATCTACTGTTGGCTGAAGCCTCATCAGAAATGGTCACCATGGAAATGTGGCAGTCAAGCCATTCTTAAGGAAGGGAAACAGAGAGAATAGGATGGGCTATGCCAAATAACATTATAGCTGGACTGAAAATCAGTGGCTACAGGTTTGATTGAGTGATGAGAGTCCAGGCTTAACATTATTAAAGCTGGATAGAGAATGAAACAAAAGGCAGAAACATCCAAAGAAGAGCTTAATTGGAAAGTCCTTTAAAAAGCCTGGAGAATTATTCCTGAGGGCTACTAACAGAAATTACAAGAAACTTTGCCTAAGAGGGCCAGACTGTTGAAGAATAAAGGTGATCAGATCAAATATGGACTTTAAAGATTGCCAGAATTGTGCAAATTGTTTCTGTCTAATATATTATATTTCCATTTATGTTTGCAGATGTTTCAATAAACCCGTGCACCTAATCCTTTCTGGCAACTTATAAATAAAAAGCATTTGGATCAAGACTTCTGTGTGAGAGCTAAGAATGCTAATTCTAAGATGCATAAAAAGTAACTTTTGAAACTGAGTTTAGTCTTAAACAAACAAGATTTTGATGATATAAAAAAACTCACGTCAAGGCTCACGCATGAGGCTATAAAACAAAAGACATGGCAACCAGCAGGGGGCAGCATGCGCTTTCAAACCTCTCCTTTCTCTGCAGGCTGCCAGTGTTTTCCACTTCACCTTCACAAGGACTCCCTCTTTATCTAAATATTATGTATTTTATAAAGCCCTCTTTACTTTGATGTCAACGTGCATCTTAAGCAAGAATCATATTAAATGGCATTAGATAAAGAAAAGAACAGTTTTCTGCATCTCATGATACCCTCCACACCTGTAGGCTGCATAATCACCTCAGTAAACATGTGTCATCGTCTAGAGGTCACAAACAAAGATGGATGGGATATTTATAGCTTTTGGTGGTGTGGATGGATGAATGGGTGGAAGAAATTGGATTCTAGCTTCCACAGTGACAGTCAGAGGGGGGCAGAGGAAATCAATAGTTGCCATTAGGGTTCCAGATTGATCCTCTGTGTGAGGTCAGATCGCAGTGATTTCCCTCACACCTCCACAGCGGGGCTGCCGGACCTAATGCTGCAACCTGTCTCACACACACACACACACACACACACACACACACACACACACACACACACACACACACACACACACACACACACAGACTGACAGAGTAATGTGATGTAGCTGCACAGTGACATGGTCTGGTAGAAGAACGAGGGTTAAAATGCAGCATGAAGAGCTGTCAGAGAAAAACACGCTCAGCATTGTGAGGTGAATATGTGTCTGATGAATGTGTGACAGAAAGAGGGGGATTCAGAGGGGAGAGAGGGAGAGAAAACACTTGTGAAAGCAGAGATGTCAGTGTAACAGAGAGACAGAGAGCCAAGGACAGACGGTACTGAGGGGAGGGGAGAAAACACGCTCACACAGACTCAGTCACACCTTCCCCACAGCCTCTGTCAGAGAGTGAGCAGATCTCAGCGAGGAAGATGCTCGTCTACATCGGAGGAGCACCCAGGACAGGACAATAGCTCCCAAAGCTGCCGAGGCACATACATGAGCGAGCAGAGGAAGCCCTGAGTGCAAGAAGCAGTGGATTCTGCTGCGAGGGACCTCAAAGAGGAGCAACCTTAAACAGCTGCCTTTCTGAGGGGGTTTCTCCTCCTCGTTGCCGCTGCTGCTGGGAGGATATATCTCCGCGACCATGAGTGAGGCGAAAAAAGGCGAATTAGCCATCCGGGATAAAGCCATCCTGCACCAGCAGAGGCGTCTGAAACAAGCCACCCAGTTCACACACAAGGACTCAGCCGACCTTCTGCCCCTGGACGGGCTCAAGAGACTCGGCACGTCCAAAGACTTGGTGAGTGGGATTCAAGAGAATCCAGAGAGTGCGTGTGAGCTGATGATTTAGTAAACTGGAGAGGCTGTTGTGCAGGTTCAGCAGGTGGAGATTGAGTGAAAACTGACCTTTGCAAGAGCACTGATTGACAGAGAGAGGAAGGAAAGAAACCAGAGATGTCATATTGTTACTTCCATGCAGCTGTTGTAGCTCTGTGTTCATTTGCATCTTCAGAAGAGGAGTTTTTTAGACTCAACCCACTGCTCACATGCAAAAAAGGTTCCTGTAAATTGACTCTGATGATCACCAGAGTTTCCTTTAATCAACTCATTGTCTTTCTCTTTGCTTGCAGTTGATGAGTCATCATATAAATTGTTAAGAAATAGTCAAATGTAACTCAGATTTCCCCCCAAAAATGAAGATTACTGCGTAAAACATTCATAAAAACAGAAATGACTCATCTGCAACCCGTTTAAACCCAATGTTTGATTGACAGTTGCAGAAAGAAATGAATCTAATATTAAATGCTTTCAGCGGGTGACGGCTTCAGTCAGACTAGCTTAGCACCCAAGCTCTTATACGTCCACTATGTGCAGAATGTGGTTCCACTTTGTCTTGCTGAGATAAGAAAGGTCTCCCCTGAGAAAGACGTCATCTGGACGGCAGCATATGTTGCTCCAAAACTTCTACATATGCTTCAGTGTTAATCTTGGCTTCGCAGATGTGCAAGTTATCCATGCTATGTGCACTAATGCACCCCAGCCTTATCACAGATGCTGACTTTTGAACTGTGTGCTGATGACAAGCTGTGGTTCCTCTCCTCTTGAGCCTGGAGGACAAGTTGTCCATGATTTCCAACTGGAATCTTAAACTTTGATTCTCTAGACCACAGGATAGTTTCTACGTTCAGTCAGTACATTTTTAGTGAGTGCAGCAGCACAGATGGGAGTACGTTTCGATCTTGAGTTGAGACTTTCTTTAGTGGATGCAAAGATGAAAGAAAAGTATGCCATCCCAGCTATTTCCACAAAAAAAATCCTGTTTTGGATGCAGCGCTGCCTGAGGCCTGAAGATAAAAACCATCAGCACTGGTTTTCTAGGCATATCCCTCAACTACACAGAAGCATTTTTTCCCAAATTGTCAAACTTCTTCCTATCTCTACTCAACCATTTCTTAATTTTTTTCAAGCAACAAAACAACAAAATAAAATGTCATGTTTTCCCAGAGCCTGATATTCCCAATGAAATCATAACTTTACTCATCTTTAATAAGCACGCTACCTTTCTATAGAGACCCCGTGAATGTCAAATCCAAAGATATGCTGAGTTTAGGTCTATGCAAACAGAGGAAAAGAGAAAATGATCTCTTTGACAGAGTGTATAAGCAGTTTTCTTTAAGCATTAATGCATTACTCTGCTGGGTGAACTGTGTTGCCTCAAAGTGCAGCACTGAATCACCAGAAAGAATCATGAAAGATTCAGAGTATTGCACTCCGCACACAGAGGAGGGAATGTCAAAGCCAGTTACAGCTCATTGTGCAGTGGCTATCACACAGTCATTACACACTAACACACACACACACATTTCAGGGTTGAGTTATAGGATGAAACACAGCTCTGCGTTTAAAATGGAGCATATCCAACTGTTTTACTTCCTCTTTCCCCCCAGAAGCCTCCTAAAGCTAAGCGCTTATGTACACTGTGGAGGAACTCCCTGTAATAATTCTGACAATTTATTGCTCCTGTGACAGGGTTCTGGTTTGATGGCTGCTTCCCAGGTTCCCCAGAGCTCGCCAACAATTTTAGTACAATCGTTCTGGCAGCGGGAAGCAGAACTGGCAGCATTCTGCGAGTATCACACTGCGATGCATGTCTGTACGCCAGATTTTAATAACGTAATTTTCTCTTAGCTTTCCTCTCATCTACTCTGATCTAATGTCAGACATGTTTTTATTCCCATACTCCTGGTTCACACTGTTTTTGAGGTATACATATGAATTCATATGCTGATTATAAATGAACGTATTTGAGTGGAAAAGAAAAGTCTGCATATTCTATAAACAGTGATATTTGACACACATATTTTCAGTTCCCAGCTGTATAAAAGGAAGACATCATTGATCCAAAGTCTGTGTGTGAAATAAGTCTGTCAATCCAATGACAAAGGAGAGGCAGAAAATATCGACGGGAGAAAAAAAAGCCTTTAAAAATGCAGCAGAAAAAATGTCCAAAATATCTCAAAACAGCTTTAGAGAGAAACAAAATTACACAGACCTGCAAGAAGACAAAAAACTACAAGGGAGAACATGACGGCTTTAAAAAGATAAAAACAACTTGAAACAAAAATGAAGACATTGCTTAGAAACAATAGAAACAACTAGAAAAATGTCTAAAAGAACTATAAACACAGGCAAAATGACTAAAAACCAACCGCAAAGAGATGCAAAATAGTGCAGAAGAGACAAAACTGCAGAAACAAGAAAAAAACTTTAAAGAGGGAAAAATGTCTCACAACAAGAAGAAGATGAAAATGGCCTTAAAGAGGTACAAAACAACTACCCAGAGACACAAAATAGCTCAAAACAGACACAAAACTGCAAAAATAACAACAAAAAAAAAATTGAAAGAGGGACAAAATGTCTAATGGCAAAAAAGAAGATGAAAAATGTCCTCAGAGGAGCACAAAACAACTAGCATGAAACACAAAAGAATTGAAAAGAGAAAAGCGTCTCAAAACACAGATAAGACCAAAAGTTGCTTCAAACAGACACAAAACTGCTACAAAAAGCCTCAAAACAACTAGCAGAAGGCAGAAAATAGCTTTATGAAAAAAACATGAAACTATGCGACCCTGTCTTTCTCAGTGGAGCTGAGCTGAATCAGGATCACATGGTCGATTCACATCTCCATTATATGTTTAAGAAAGCTCAGAAACTTCTGTGTTTCTTAAAGGAACTTCATCTTCAACATCACAAACTAGAATAGCATCATCATCATCATCATCATCACCCTCATCATCCTCCTCACCTACCACCAGCACCACATAATTTACTCCAACACTTTTTCTACTCATGCCGCTCCACATAATCACACTCCCACTTCTGTGCT
>JAOXYM010000025.1:5853859-5868783 GCA_028567055.1 Leptatherina wallacei
AGTGACCTCATTATCATGTTGGAGATGATCTGAGCTTTGTGACATGGTGCATTATCCTGCTGGAAGTAGCCATCAGAGGAGGCTCCAGGTGGACGTGTTGTGTTTTCAGAGATGCTATTCTGCATATTTTGGTTGGGACCAATGGTTATTTTGAGTTCCTGTTGTTGAGTTACTGTTCAGTTAGGAAGTCTTTAAAATTCTGCAGATTTGGAATAACAATAAAACTCTGGATCAGGTAAATGGTGAATCCCTGCTGGACATCTACTGCAATGTTCCTGAATTATTTCACTGTAGATTTTCTTATGGCTCAGAGGGAAATGGTATTAAATGTATAAGGATATCAAATCAAACATGCTGTTTTTATTAATATCTGCTCATTGCTACAATGAATATGGACATATCTTTATAAACATAGTTCGTGCTACAGCTTTTTAAAATGGTGATTGGAGACACTAAGCATTTGCCTTAGCTGGTTGAAAAGAAGCTGAAAATCTCTATTAGGAGCTGGATAAACGGTGTGTATTGTGACAAGACTAAAATTGTATGTATGTATGCACAATGACAGACATGTGCATATGCATAATTTTTACCTCATTAAAATGGAATAAGCATGTTTTTTCTTTATAAATCTTAATTATTATGAAATCATACATGTGTGCAAACATGAACCTTCCCCTTATGGACCATTTTCATATAAATGCATGATTTTTGACTATACTGCAGCAGTGTTTTAAACTTCAGACTAAAAGTCTGCAAACATCATTCATTGCACACCTTCAGCCAGATGAAGGAAGAGGTCATGAAAAGTACTAAATTCATATAAACAGCCTCTAAAGCAGGCTGCTGAAGGACAGAGAGGAATCTGGACTGAAAGGAAAGATGGATGAAGAAAAAGCTCAATTTTTGGTGAATAAATGCCACCTACTGTATGTGAGGAAAAATGGAACTCAGGATTTATCACTCATCTTCTGGAAGGTAACACCAGTTTTTAAATCTGGCTCCAAAACAGATATGTCTAATTATTGATCTACAAGTATTCTTCTATAGTATCCAAAGTTGCTGAAAATTTTGTAGTTAATCTTTAATAGCCCACCTGAAGCTCACCACTCTACTGACTCTGCCCTCAGTACATTTTGGAAAATGTCAAATATCTCCTGTGTTTGTGCCGTCTTCCTGGATCTGAACAAAGCTTTCAACACTCTACCGACCAGGTTGACACAGTTTAATATCTCTAAACAAGCATTTGCATGGTTCAAATTTGACTTATTGCACAGGAAACAGTCTGTAACAGTAGATGGAGTTACATCTCCACGCTTGATGTGATGTTGGTGTTCCACAGGGGTCAGTCTTTGGGCCAGTATTATTTTCCTGCTTCATCAACAATTTATCCAACTCATGACACAAATGTATGCAGATGATGCAGTAATTTATACATCCAAGAAAACAAAAACATCCAAGAAGCTGCTGGCATCCTTACAGAAGCATTATCCCTGCAGCACAGCTGGCTCACAGATTCCTGTCTCCCACTGAACACTAAAAACAGTCTGAATGTATTTTCCTCAAAGTCACTTGGCGGTAACCCATTCCAACATATTCCTGAACGGGGGTGGAGCGTGATGTCATTACCTATTTTAAATACCTTGGTGTTCCCTTTGATCCAGCACTTTATCATTAGAAGCTCATGTGAAAAAAGTGTCAAGGACTATTCATTTTAGGCTCCAAAACTTAAAACTTATCAGAAACAATTAAACTAAGAGTGCTGCCAAAAGTTCCCTTCAAAAACATCAATGAGCTGGTCGCTTACCTTTCCCACGACCCTCAAAAAGCACTTAAAGTACTGGATGAAAAAAATTATTTTCATCATTCTCATATCGTGGCAAAGCACAAGTTCCTAAACTTCTACAACATGATTAACTTATAAACAATCTGCTTAATATTCAAGGGTCTATAACTATAATTATATCTGTTGTATTTTTAAACCTTGATTTGAGCTCTTTCCAGGGACAATGGATAGAAATCAAATCTGGGGTGTCCATGTAATGTCCATGAACATTCACTGTCCCTTCTAAATAAACCAATCTTTAAAAAACAAAAGAAAAGAAACCACATTGCTGCTGGAGACCAAATTTATCATTTATTCTGTAACTGGAATTTTGGCTGGCTGTAATATTCCATGGAGGATTTTCAGGACATAATGCAGAGACAGAGAGCGGTTTAATAAAGTTGGAAAGTTGATGTGAATGAGGAATAAAGAGGAAATGGAAGGACAGACAACCAGCAGATGTGAAGCTGCTGGAGCCTCCTGGTTGGCGCGACAGGAAGTCCGCCGCTGGAGATGTCCATCAGTATGAGAAAGGGGGCATTAGAAAGCTCATGTGACTGGATGGATGAAAGAGATGAGCCTGTTGCAGTCAGATAATTAGTCCACATGGCAATCAGCCTCTAATCTGACTCAGAGGAAGAAATACAGAGGAATGAAACTGAGTCAAAGAGACACAGAGGATGAGGAGGAGGAAGAGGAGGAGGTGCTGCTCTGGTGTCACACATTAACAGTCTTTCTGACCCACTGACAGAACCGGTTTGGACTGGTTGGTGCTAAGAGGTCACAACAGGACTCACATCAGCAAAATCAGCAACAGAACACGTATGATTGGTCACACAGGAACATTGTGTCCATGAGTCAGGAGAGCAGTTTCAGCCATTTTTCAGCTGACAAACACAATATTTTTATACTACATATGAAGCAGAGTAGCTTAGATTATGGAAATATCCTCACATAACAATGAACTACTTTACTCGTGATCGCAGCGGGTTTTTAAAAAGATCAGCACATGAACTAAAGCTAACAATGCTCCATGGTGCTTTCCACTGCAGGAACTTCCCCTGGAACTTTTTGAGGGATTTTGTTCTCCAAAGACAGAATCCGGGTCAGATTTTCCAACCCAAAAAACTCCCTGGACCGGGTTAAATCAGGTGCTTTCAGATCCAGGCAGTCAGCACTAAACAGTGCTCATCCTGCATTTCTCAAGCCTACAAATGGAACTTATTCTGCATGAAGCCATATGGTCAACAATAATCTGCATGAGTTACAATGATGTTTGTATCAGTGCTTTTAGATCAATAATCACTCTTGAATTTGAGTGTGTGTCTGAAAATGTTATCCAGTTACTGCATAAACATCTAAGTTTATACATAAGTATGAAATTTGGAAGATCTTCTCAGCGCACCCTAAAGACAGCTAATCCATCTTACATCCTGTCTCTTCTCTGAGCTCTCCACAGCCAGTAAAAGTCAGTCCGATGTTGACTCTTCTTCCTTTCTCTCTTTTTTCCTCTCACTCCTCCAATTATGTCATCTTGTATTTCTTTCATTAATCAGCCACGGTGCGTGTTCAAAACGGCCAGGTGTGCTGATATCTAGTTACTAGTATATGATGTGGTACTGTAAAATGACACAGAGACTAATGGAACAGTAAAAAATGTTACCTCTTTTAACGTTTTAACATCTAAAATTGTAGGTAAAACAATTCAATTACACACTTTTCCATTGCCTGTTAGAGCTGTGCCTTAGTACCGTAAGTCCTTTAATGTATTCAGAACCATGTCAGTACAATAGCTACCACTATCTCCCAGGAGACAAGCCAGGAAGCATAACACAAATCTTGGATTTTTAAGCAGCATAACTTTCCAAGATAATTAGGTGAGATTCTACAATGAAAAAAAAGAGAGCTTTGCCCACTCTTGTAGCCCTGCATGCAGCTCCCTCACTGAAAATGACCATTTGCACTCAGGGTTTGTGTTCCAATCAATGCTCTCATGATCTAAGTGGATAAATACTCATGACTAATATAGATATTTCACACAGGACTAAATTTAATTTCCATACTTGCATTTTTGCAATACTAACCCAGATGTTAGTGGGTGTTGTTACTTATTTTTTTAAAGCAGTGAAGAATCGGTGTGTAAATGTAGCGTTATGCAAATCAGACCTGAAAGCTACTTCTTTAGACATTCTGTAAATAGTAAATGGACTTTATTTGTCTAGCACTTTTCTTGCCTTATGTGACCTCTCAAACTGCTTTAACACACTACATGCTCCATTAATCCGATTACACTCAGATTCATACAGCACGTCTCTGGTTTCTATGCCAAGTGCTTTTCTAAAATACAACATCCATTCCCCAATATGCACATAAGCAATGTGGGGTTCAGTGACATTTAGTCAGGGGAAGTCAGGAATCCAGCTCTTCCACCCCAAGGATATAAAAATTCTTGCTACATTAATTTTGTACGCAAACAAATAAATAAGTACTTCTTTCTATGACTTGTGCACCGCATCAGTTAAATGCATGTGGACTACAATTGTCTTGGATCACGTCTGAATGTGGCCTGAAAGATGGGACTTGAGCCCATCTACGGGTATTCCGGCTTCCTCCCTCTGTCCAAAGACAGGCATGTTAGGTTAATAAGTGAGCGTGTGCGTGGGTGGTTTGTCTCTCTGTGTTGGCCCTGTGATGGACCAGTGATGGATCTGTAATTAGCCCAGTTTACTTGTGATTGGATCAGCCAAGGAGCATGCCAATACTAAATGTGAGCAGAACTTAGAGGGTTTTTATGTGTATTTGGTTTTAGTTAAGAGTGTTAGCACCGTCCCTCAGCTAAGGTCTACCTCACATCTAACGGTAGCTGGGACAGGAACCAGATCCCAGAACCATGAACAGGATGGAGCAGGTACGGAAAATGAATGGAGTTAATTGCTGTTGGGGCTGCACAGTGGTGCTGGTTCAAGCCTCAACTAAGGAGGGGTTTGAACATTGGCCTTTCTGTGTGTTTGCATGTTCTCGTTGTGTGGGTTATCTCCGGGTATTCCGGCTTCCTCCCTCTGTCCAAAGACAGGCATGTTAGGTTAATAAGTGAGCGTGTGCGTGGGTGGTTTGTCTCTCTGTGTTGGCCCTGTGATGGACCAGCATCCTGTCCAGGGTGTACCTGCCTTTTGCTTGCTAATTGCTGGGATACGGTCCAGCTTCCCAGCAGCCCTGGATTGGACTAAGCAGCAGAGAAAATGAATGAATATGCAGATGAGAAACAGAATGGAAGAGCTTTTAGCCCTGAAATAATTCTAATGAAACATACAGCTCCTGAAGGCTTTTGGCTGACTTTCTTACCCTGTCTGTGGTTAGAGACTTCAGTACGAGGTAGAGTGACATGACAGACACAGACAGCCGAGTCAAACTGGTTTCTCTATCTATCAGGATCCAAATTTGCTCAGAACTGTTAAGCCATGGAAGTGTTCAGTGTTATCATTGCAATTAAGTTGTAGCTAACGCTCTTACTTTCCAATAACAAGGCTGTTATCAGCAGACACATAACCACCAAAGAAAAACACAATTAAATCAAACTCAAACAACTTTGCCTAAAGCTCTTCAACAAATGTGATTATATCACCATGACTCAGCGCAATTTATGTTTAATGTGATCACTTCGTCCAAATATTACTCATATATGATGAATCTGATAAAAAAACGGTTGAAATATTGAGACCACAATTATAATTATTTACATTACTCATCCCTCGCTTGTTAGAGGCAATGGTATGTTTAATAATCATAATAAGTCCTACTCCTTTTCTTCTAAGAAAAGAGACAAGGATGGTGGTTCAATAACTCTCTGCAGATCGTGAAAAATAACATTGGAAGCTTTTCTTCAGCTGCCACATTATCTATGACTCATCACGCAATCAGGAACAAAGCATGTTCAGCATGATATTGTCTCAAGTCTCTCCGCACATTGTTAAACATATTACAGATATGCAATATGTGCCAATTCCACCTCAGCTGCTTCAACAACGCAAAAGCATTTACTTTCAAATGAAGTTAAACAGCGGGATGCAAAGAATATAATAAAGTCATTATGAGACTCCGTTGACTGCTGTTTTCATTAGATTTCATGGTATTAAAGCTAAACGGAGGCCATATGATTGATGCCAGTTTACATGCTCTCAGTCTGTTAACAAGCCATCAGCGGAAAGAAGTGAGAAACGTGCTGAAAGCTCGAGATGTGTCAGGGGGGGAAGATATTTGCAGCGCACGCTAGTTTGTGAAGACTCTTCACGGCTTGGAGAAAATGAGCAACATGACAGATTCAGAGTCTGACACTATGAGACCACTCAGACAGCAAAGTGCAGCGCTGATCATGCAAAACTGTCTCGAAAAATCTAATCAGATTTTTTGGGGTATTTGTTGGTAAGTGGATGGCAGGAGTAGGAGATGACTCACTTATGTCCACTAAAGTGGCTGATGTGCAACCATCCTGACCCGTGCATGTCTCACCAGGCGCAACAGCTGACAGGAGTGGCAAAAAATAGTATATATATGAAATGAAAGATGAAAGGAGGTGGGGGGGGGATATGAGAGAGGAAGGATAATTGAGGGAAACATGTAGAGAAGAAAAATAGGAAGAAAATCAATAGCAGTATTGGTTGTGAGTGCACAGCTGAAAATTTTAAAGATAACAGCGAAAAGAAAGCAGAAAAGGGAAGAAAATGAATCTAATAAAATGACAGAAGGAATAGAAGACAAGTGGGGAAGAAAAGTAAGAAAGAAAAAACAAATAGATTGAAAACATTGATACTAAAAAAATGGATAGAGTTCATAAATGAATAGAATTTGTGATTTAAAAAATATGTTTTAAAGGAAAAAATATTTCTGCATGCATCCACACTGGCCTGAAAGTCTTTATCTACCTGCAAAGATCTGAAAATACACACTCATCCACACACATATAAATACAATCTGATCAGAGAACATGTTTACATCTGTTCTATAAGAAACTAAGAGACACTTGAAAAAGGAAAATCATACAACACATGCAATTAGTTGGCAGCAGCATGTCTCAAAAAGCTGCTCATTAACCTGTATTCATAAAACTTTCAATATTAATTCATCTACCTCAAGTCCAGGAGAGGTTCTATCCTGCAACCTAGATGCATCCCTTCTCCAACACATCTGAACTGAATGAACGACTCGTTACCAGGCCTCTGCATGAGGAAGTTCAGCCATTTGATTCAGGTGTGTTGGAGAAGGGATGCATCTAAAAGTTGCAGGATAGTCGCTCTCGAGGACTGGAATTGGGCTCCCCTGGTCTACAGCATCATTAGCCCTCTTTAAACTCCATCATAACTGAATACAAGAAGCTTTTTTCTGGCAAAATGTGAAGTTTGATCATAGTTATGTTCAGAAAAAAAGATAAAGCTTGCTGAAAAGTAAAAAAAAACAAACATTGCTTACAATTCTTGCTTCTTCTTCTTCCCCTTTATTTTATCATTATCAATCATTATTATTATTACTAAAGCATTTAAATCTATCAAAATTTTTAATTACATCTTAAAAGGGGGTGTAAAAAGGAGAGGAAGCCTTCATCACCACCTGCTCAGCCACAGCTGGAACTCAGACGGGATGCTGGGATGAACTCAGTGACATGCGTGGTGATTATTACCTCAAAGTGTTGCTGTTTTGAAGCATGACAGAGAAACCCAGCAGCCTGACTGATGCATGTCTCTGAATACAACCTTCTACTAAAGAAGACAGTTGTTCTAGTGATTTATTTGAGGTGAAATAATGTTCTTTGACTGACACTTCAGCGACCTGTGGGGGGGGGCTGGAGTGAGCTTTGTATCCATGCATGGATGTATTGTGTGACACAAAAGTGCCACTACAAGATAATAACACATCAAGCAGAGTGAAGCCACAGACAATCAGACATGGGCAAGCATGAGATGACATCATTACAGCCATGTTAAGGTTATGCAGCCTCATCTTTCTTATTTATTTCTTAAACTGCGTATTCCAGGACATGAAATCGTCTTTATCTTCCTTCAAATTCTAGTCAAGATCAGTCTCCCAGCAGAACTGATTATATCTACATGTATATTAATTAGACCATCAAATAATGAACCTGAATATGGGAAAAATGGGAAAGAGAAAAGCAGGGTCGATACTTTCTCTTCCATTATGTCTGCATAAGCTGTCTCTTAATAGGGGGTAAAAGCCAGACAATCAAAGCTGCTAAATTGAGTTCTTTTACAGATACAAGTCTGTCAGGTTTTCTTGCCGACAGCCGGTTTTGTTGAAGTGTAAAATACACAAAGAAGTCACACACCTGGCTCCATTAACAAAGACTACTTTGTTCTGAGAGACAAGGGAGCTCCCACAACATGAAGCGCCTTAAATGACAACAACAATAGCACTTAAACTTGTTTTCCACCGAAGGAACACGACGCAACGGACAAACACACCACTTTCTGCAGGCTTGTTATTGCGTTTGGGGAGAGGTGTTCAGTGCAACATGACAAAAGAGTCTGAACAACACGTTGAGATACAAGACATTTGAGTACAAAAGGAAGATGGGGCTGGATTTAACCCGAGACTCTTCAGTTGTGACATTATGGCTCAACAAATGTCACCGTCGGCCAGTAAAGCGATTATTCTGTCAGCTGGTTCACTGGTGGGGTTTCCAAGAAATTTGGGAATCTAATAAGAAAAGGTGCCCGTTTCAAATGCTTCAGGACTACCCTTCAGCTCCAGCTGTTATGTGAGAAAACACTCTGAAAATCATGCTAACATTTAACGTATGGATAGCTGTAACTTTTACACAACACAGTTAGCATTCCCTCTATCAGGACTTGGCCTTTTGTACAACCAGTAAGGGCTTCAAAATTCAGTGTTTGAGACAAACAGCATAGCTAAATGTTCTCTGCATCTATAACTCCTCCACTTTCTGGGTAATTACAGAAAGGAAATATCTTATAACAAAGAGTTAAAAGGTTTTTTTTTTTAAAACAGAAACATTTGTTCCAAAATTGAACCAAGTAGTTTTGGTCTCTTTGAAAGCCGAAAGGCAAAATCATAAACTTACAACACAAGTTTAACATTCACAGAAATGTCTACTCCAGCTCTAAGACTAAAATAATCTAAAAAAAAAAAAGGTCTGAGTGTTGCTACCACATCCTCCTGCACCCCTCCAACCTCCACATGTGGTCTCAGTCATTTGATGCTGTTCAGTTAAAGGTGAGAACAGCTTGCTGTGCCTAAAAATGAAACTGAAAATGAGTAAGAACGGTAAAGCTGTGAGTTATAAGATATAGAATAACCAGTTGTAGTCATGGGATCCTCTTTTCTACTTTTGGTTTTACATTCTCTGAATGGCAAAGCTAAATGAACAAACAGAAATAATGTACAAGTGCAGCAACTTGTGAAGAGATGAGTTTACATCATATTTCATACAGGTATCTTATAATCGAGTTAAGTTCCTGTAGCTCAGGAGGAAGAGCAACCGGAAAGTGGGTGGATGGATTCCAGCCTTGCCCTGACTACATGCCGAAGTGTCCTTGGGCAAGACACTGAACCTCATGGTATGAATGTGTGTGATGGAGGAAAAGCACTTATGTTCCAATAGAAGCTCCGTATGAATGTGTCTGTAAATGGGTGAATGTGACATGTAGAGTCAAAGCACTTTGAGTGACCATGTGACCATACAAGCGCTATACAAGTACAGTCCATTTACCATTTAAAAATCCCTTTACATTAATTTGTATAAACTACATAAAAGCAGCTCATGTGTCACCGCTCTGCTTTCAGCATCGAGCTTAAAGTTAAGGACTCATTTCCGTTCTACAGTATTGTTTGGAAGGTATGTACATTTTGTCATTAGGTTTATTCAGACTAAACGGTTGTCTGGGGTCTCTGAGGATTATGGAGATTAAGAAGTTCCCCAAATGACAACATAGCTTCAGCTTTGGCTTTTTCTCCGGGTGTATTTGCATATACAGTAGGAGTGGAGTCTGGTGTTGCACTTGTATGTTCACCCAGTACACTTGCATTGTCTGGATCACCTTACTGTTACATACCTTCAACCATAGACAGTGGAGCTCCTACTTAGTCTACTTAGGAACTGCTGGTCAGTTTTAAATGCCTCTTTTTATCTGGTCCTCTTCAGACTGAATCTACTGACCTGAGTCTGCGATTGTTATCTGATGATGGATGTGAAAAGACATCTTTTCTTTTATCATCCCGGTTGTTTCAGTGTTCAGAAAATCATAAAAGGAAAAGGAAAGCTTTGTATTCTACTAATACAGTGAAGCTGCTGCTGCTGTGTGAAGCTCTTCTTAAAGCCAGATAGTCTGTACAAGGACTGCAGTGTTGAAGGAGCAATGAGATTACAGAGGAACAGGCAGCGTAAATATACATTTCTTTTAATATGATCCAGAGGGAAGAGCTAGTCGCTGGCAACATGCTTTAAAAACGGAGAAAATCCATCATGAATCAAGCTCAGCACTGAATATACCATGAAATATTAACAAACATGTTACTTCAGCAGGCTGTGTTGTGTAGAGCATTGAGTAAAATTCTATCATGTTACAAAGAGATCTGACTAAACACGATGTGCAACCATTAAACGACTACAAAAAAGTGTGTCCAGGTTTGTGTAGCTAATTAAAGCCCTCAGCAGAAATCTTTTCATACCCGTTTCAATAAGTCATCCATTCAAAACAACTCGTGGGTTTCGTTCATTTTCTTAATTACGATTCATAAATACTGCGCCTACAAGATGCAGGAGGAAAATATGACTCATTTCCATGTTAGAGCTGAAGTTATTTTCAAGTATTTCATTTAACGTGTCCCAAAATCCTCATAAATAGGTGGGGAAGGAAGGAGGTGTTGGAGGGAGCTTTTACATGCAGCACCTTCAGTTATTTGCATTACTCATGATAACTAATTTCCCCCCTAGGATATGGTCGGGTTTAGAGGTTGAAAATAAAAACTCTCTCATCATTTTAGAGTATTACTAAAGTTACATTACATACACCTTGAACTGAGAGTTTGTAAAGCTTCTAAGATCATCTCCCTGTCTGCACGTGGCCGGGGTAAGGAGAGGAGACAAGGATGCTTTAATAAGCCACAAGAAAAGCTATGTGAGCCAAAAAGCTGTACAGCAGGCTAAGTTTTAGTTTAAAAATGAGTTCCTCCAACTTATTTGTGATTTATAATTGCTAAATCAAAATGTGCAGCTTATAAAGCTGAAGTAAAGGTCAAAGTTTATCTTCAGCACGCAAAGCAGTTTGTGAAACTTTCATGAAAGAGGTGATTATGAGCTTTACATGGTTCAAAAGTTCATGTTTGGAAGTTTGTGGGGTTTGCTGATGTGTTACATAATATTTAGGAGGCAGGAGATTTTCAGCTAAGTTTACAGATGAAAAAGTACTTGGTTAGGCTTAGGGTCTAAAAAAAAAACCTGCTCCTGCTGAACTAAATATAAAACAATGTCCAGAGAAAAATAAAACCTGTGCATTAGCACTAATGCAAAGCAAACACAGCGGCCTTAGTGTTCCGATGATGTCCGGCTGTAAATGCAGACGAAGCAATAGAGGATCAAACTATGTGCAGAAAGGATTCATCTTAAAATATGAATTACTAGTTAATCATATTAGACTTAAATTAGCAGCTTACTGATCCATCTCGACATCCTGATGGGATTCTGGCTGCATGAAGACAAATCTTATTTTACTTTTCAAACCCTCACACATCAGCTGCTGCATTATTTTGTCACATCTTGTGAGGCTTATTTTAGCCAGCACTCTCACTTTTATGAAGCCAGATCAGTCTCAAAAGGAATGAACTTACGTAGGGTTATTCACGAATGCACATGCTCGGCTTCGCAGTTGTATTTCGGACTTGAAAATGCACACGTTCTGTTTCATTAATATAATTTTGAGCCACACTTGTAATATATATTCACAGATCATACGAACTGCTGAATGTGCATTTACACACTGCTTCTCATTTGTGAACCTCGCTGCATTTGTGAGAGAAATCTGTGTGGGGAACGAACGTCACCGTTGGCTGATGAATCTGTCCATCAAATTTAAGATTCTGATTGACAGATTCATCAGTTAACCAGGTGTGTTTGCTTTCAGCCAATCGTATGGCTCCTTACATTTTCCCCACACTTTTCAACCAATCGCAGAGCTACTGTTATGTGCGCATGAACAAGTCAGTTCGAAAAAGACTGAAACAGCAGACGGGAGCCATGGTGGAAGAGACATTGGATGATTTACAACCAGGGGATAATTAGATAATTGTGTTGCTTACAGGTTGAGATTGATCCATGTCTCTTCCATGTCTGTCCGCCATTTCAGTCTTGTTTGAACTGCCTTGCGCCACAGCAGTTCTGCGATTGGTTTAAAATGGAAAGAGCTTGTCCTTTTGGGAAACAGATTGTGTGCATTTCCGAATATATACAACAAGTGGGGGGGGGGGGGGGGGGGGGAATGTAAAAACAGCAAATAAATACAAGAAACTATGACTATAAGATAATTATAACATTATAACATTAATTAAACATGCTTTTTATGATCCAAACGAAGCATTTATTTAATTATCAGAATGTTTGAAAGAAAACTTCTTATCTAGTTTTCGCCTCATCTCCTCACTGTGGAAACCTCCAGCCATCTAAAATCTATTTATTTCTCTTCACAGCAACCACACTGCATCGTCCAGCGGCGTCTGCTGGAGGGCAACATCACACGACTGCGCGGAGAGGCCCGGGACCCCAGCGGCAGGGTTCGTTCCCCACTTGCCGACAACAAGGACGGACCAATCGACGCTGAGGAGAGGAGCGAGAGCACGGCCGATGACTCAACAGAAGAGAGGGAATCTCTGGAGGAAAGCGAACGGAGCCTACGATCGGATGAAGACGACGACAACAGCGAGGCCGGAGCCAGACAGACAGCCGAGAAGCCCGAGCGCACGGACAGCTCGCCCCTCCTCACAGCTTTAGTTATTCAATGCAAGGTAACACTAGCCACAAAACAAACCTGATATTCTTTTATTTTCCCTTTGGAAAGTGTGAAAAACATGGCAGGATCCAACAGCTGTCAGTAACAGATGACTGAGTCACAGGGATTTTAAGGCCGACCTGGTTGACACGTCCACATAGACACCAAACAGATCCATTGAAGGGAACACATACAGTATGTAAGGGTGTGAAATTAACAAACTGTGTGGGTAACAGGACAAAAACAGAAACGAAACATGAAGAGACTGGTCAAAGCAGATGACAGTAACAGCAGATTATCCTCTATGGGCTCCTTTTTGACCTTTTTTTAATCAAAGATTTGTGATATCTCATTTCTCTTCTGGTATCCCTAAAGGTAACCCAGTCAATGGTTTCTGGTGACATTAGTAATTAACTCAGGCTATTTTACTACCTGCCCTTGAGCACCGTAGATTCGGGCTGGGACAATGTGCTTTTCTCCCGATTCGATTTTTTAGGGGACGATTCGATTTAAATTGCGATTCTTGGATATTGACGATTTTTGTGGAGTAAAAACAAAAACATTTTTTTGCTTGTTTTTTTTTCTTTTTTAAAATTGAATAAGGAAAACACAGAACAGTAGCCAGACCATCGTTATGTTGCTATAATGCACAACAAGACAAGTACATAGAAAAAAAAATGATTTAAAAAAAACCAAAAAAAACACTTAGACATTTTTTTGGGGAAAAAAAACCAAACTTTTTTTAACAAAACGAAAGAAAAATTTAAAATTGTTAAACAAAAAATACCGATATTCGTTTTTTCCCCATCCCTACTGTAGATGTCGTGTCATCTTTGCAAAGTTCCTGCACTTGACACTTGCAGCATGGCTGAAGACAGGTAGACGGAGCTTCTCTCAGATAAACACAGAGCTGCCGCCGATGCAGCATGAAACTGATTTAACATTGTTCTTCTGAACACATTCACACATTTAACAATTTTTGCTCCTGCAACTAGGAAATATCCTCAGAGTTTTGTAGGAAACAATGAATTCAGAAGCACTTCTGAGTCTTGATGGTAATCCCATATACACGAGGTCAGTCCTAAGGTCCGCTCCAACACATCTGACTCAAATCAAATAGATCCAACAGCCCATAAAGTTCTGCACAATGACTCATTAATTTGAGTCCGGTGTGTTTGAGGGTCACATTACAAACCTGCAGGACTGCGGCCCACGTGGAGTTGGAGCTCTATTGATACTTCAGGTGTGCCGACGTCTTTTCAACTTAATGCAGGGCTTCTTGCTTGAATTAAAAAACTTGTTTCTACTTCTAAATAAAAATTAAGTGGTCTATAGAAATAGCCGAAAGCAAACTATAGAGTTTGTGTAAAAATCAACTTGATTACAAACTTCAAATGCAACACTAACGAAACGCTGATGAACAGCATAATACATAAATTACACTGATGAACCAATCTGCCTGCAGAAGAGACTGAAATGACTATAAAATTCTGCATAAAATTTATTGGAAGTGACACTGATTCTCAACCAGATAACATATTTCATCTAATAAATATATCAATAATATCAGTGCTAATAAATGCTTTGCTAATTAACAGTTCAGACTACAAAAATATCAAATCATGTTTTGATTTTTAAGGAAAGGATAAATAGATTAATCGGTTTGTCCTCTGGGTTTGGAAAACAAGCTGTTTGACTTTGACTGAAACACGCACAACGGTGCATCTTCACACATTCATATGAACGCTTACGTGTAACTCTGTGAGCTTGTAGCACTGTACCCTAACGGCCTCCACAGTCACCAGATCTCAATCCAATAGCAGTGGTTCCCAACTTTCCCTGAGGAACCCCTTCATGCAACTACCGAAAAGCTGTGGACCCCCCGGCCACCCGTGTTAGCACCATGCTCGGCTTCATGCTTTCATTAGCTGCTTCTCACTGTGATTGATGCATTCTGGCCGACTCCTTTCCTTTGATAAAACCAAAGTAAGGGTAACTACCAACATATAGTCTTTTCTAGGGATCGACCGATATTAGTTTTTTGGGGCCGATACCGATACCGATTATTGGTGCTTAAGGAGACCGATAACCGA
>JAOXYM010000025.1:5868883-5885523 GCA_028567055.1 Leptatherina wallacei
GAGGAGCGCGTTTTAAAATAAACTTATATTATCGGCTATCGGCGAAAAAAATGGCCGATACCGATTATCATGAAATTACCCAATATCGGCCGATATTATCGGCCAGGCCGATAATTGGTCGATCCCTAGTCTTTTCTTTTTCTTTCAAAATGAGGATGAATCATCTGCCCCGTGGTCTTTCTCACACATGTCTCATTAATAAAACGGTGCAGGAAAAATCCAGGTTACCTGTACAGACATGAACTACTCCACGTCAGTAGCTCCACCAGCTCACTGATTTCATTAAACCACACAATGCATGGACAAAAACTGATTGGATGCACAATGTGTGGCCTAAAAAGGAGCTTTTGCTTTTATATTGGATTTAAAATATCAGTTTTAAAATATTGTTGTATAGCAGATTTGGATTACCCCCATTTTTTCACTTTGGGACCTGGTTTCAAAACTTAGTGTTTCAGACTCCCAAAACACTGGTTCCAGGTGAATGAAACACCCAAATCATAAAAAAAACAAGCGGATACACCTCAGCTCGTCTCTTTGTGGACACGATCTTAATTTAAATCGGCAACAGAGCACCTTCGGGATGTTGTGGAACGGGAGATTCTCATTAAGGATCTACAACAACTGTGTGATGCTATCATGTCAACATGGAGCAAACTTCTGTGAGGAATGTTTCCAGCACCTTGTTGGATCTATAGCATCAAGAATTAAGACAGTTCTGAAGGGAAAAAAAGGGGGTCCAACCCGGTATTAGCAAGGTGGACCTAATAAAGTGGCTAGCGAGTGTAGGTTTGTAAAATGAGGCAGTAAAGGTCGGTTTAAACTGCAACAGTGAGGAAGATGCCTTTATAATAGGTTGACCTATTCAGCAGTGTAAATATGTACAGGGAAACTAACCTGCAATGAAGATGCCACGTGAAAGAGCACACACCATGTACTCCATTATCTCCTTATCCCTTACTTCCTGTCTGCTCTCTGATCTAAAATAAGCTATCAAATATTTATTTAGATGAAAAGGTTTAATAAACTATAAAACTCAAGCTGAGCTGCCACTCGTCCTGCGTTTGGTTTTGATAATAAACTGGGTAATAATTCTAAAGAATACGTGCATGTGTGACATGCATTCATGCTTTCATTTATAGAATTCTGAAGCACAAAGAAGCAATAATGATAGTCTGGATTCACACGGAGATGCCCCCTGTGGTTCTCCATCAATACTCCAATGACTAATGTATGCAGGAAGGTCACATGAAATACTCACTACTGTTGATTTAGTCCTTATCTGAGTTATAATGAGTAGCACCCAGAGTCAATAAAGTATCTGCTTGGAGGGACACCACTGGAAGAAAACAAAACACGGACGTCTACATGAATAATTGATTTTACAAGGGAAAAAAGGCTCTTTGATAATCTTGAACAATGAAAACGTTTCATGGAAGCAGCTGAAAGGACGACTTCATGGACAAAAACTGACAACAAGTTAGCCAAAAATGAGCATTTAGGGGATTTAATTGGATCATTTTTCTGACGATATCAAAGTCTAATTGACTCATTAACTGATCAGAATAAGTAAATAAAAAGCTCATTATTTTTGGTAAAACACTGCTTACTGTACATCTTCCAGGAAAATCTATAGGTGACGTCCTTTCTTCCTATTGCCAAGTACAAGAGCATTATTATAAAATAATTAAATCATAATCAATAAAGTTTCTGCATTCAAATAGTTTGAGACGGTGCTGGGAGAACATAAAACCACAGCCAGTCAGGGTTAAATCCAGTCAGGAAGACAGAACCACGTCATATTTAATCTATTACAAGGGGCTAAAGACGTAACATTCTGTATCTATGGAGGATAATATTTTTCATTTCTATCTGTGAGAGAAATCAGTTCATTTTCTGTTTAAATTATATACAACACCTTTGAATTCTGCAGAAATGTGAATATTTAAAATCAGCAGCCCATTTTTCCAGTGCATTCAGCATTTTTCTTTATAAATCTGAGCTTTGTTGGGTTTTATCATCAACTTATCAAAAGCACAGTGTTCCTTTGGCTTCTCATTCAGCTGCTATTTTTAAACGTCAGAGATAGAGAGGGATTTTTGTGCCACCAGGACTGAGACAAAAGAGCAAGATTGTGGGTCTGCTGATAAGCCAGCGAGGACAAAGGAGGCTTGCTCAGCCGGATCAGTCTGTAGAGTGAGAATGATCAAAACACGGTGCATGGAAACTGAACGTGTTCAATTCCAAGGTGGCTGATACTTCCTTGATAAGTGGATAAAGTGTTGATTACTGAAGGAGGTGATGGGCAGAAAAGGATAAAAAGATACAATCTGAAGAACCAGGAGCAGAAAAACACAGCAAATGATAGAAAATGTCTCAATACAAATACAGTTTTTCTGCTTTTCTTCTAGTTTTTTTCCCAATCAAATGTCCCCTGAATCAATTAAAGCTACTTAAACTTGTTCATTATAATTAGCTGTTTTTCAATTGCCTTTCTCTACATTTAAGTCTATTAGGAAGTCAACTAATGCTTACTAATCATACATTCTTGTTGGTATATTAATGAATGCTAGCTAACTGTCTTTACTTTACATATAGATAGATATCTAGATACTTTTACTGGAGCTGTAAATTTTACACCAGTGATATAAAAAGAAAACAAAACCATACAGCTGAGATATATTTATATTTCATCCTAGAAAGATATGTGATTTATGCACAGTGCGGGGGTGGCACTGCCATATTGCTTATCTCGCATGCGGAGCTGGCATATGTTCTGTATACATTCTTCCCTCTTCATTTCCCAACAGGCAGCGACTTAGAGGACGCCGAATAGGGAAGGACCCTCAGAAATAACTGTTTCCACAGACCGTTGCAGTTTGCTGAGCTATAAAGGAGCCGTGTCTTTGTGGCACGATGTGCCTCCCCCCCCCCGGCAGCAGAGCAACTGTGAGATAAAGTAGAGAACAAAAGTCAGTGGAAATGAGGTCAAGCTGCCTCGTGGCATCGCTGGAGTAAATCCACAGCTTGACAGATTAGAAGAAAGTCAAAGAAAACACAAGAGTGAAAGGTTACTACAAATGGACTGGAGCGTTTTTTAATTTGAGAAACAAAACAAAAGATTTTTTTAATAGGCCCTACTGTTTTCATATCTGTTCACAAAATACAAAACTAAAACAAAGAGACACTCGGATAAGCATGAAGCCTGGAAGACACCAGAGAGCATCCAGATTTTCTACGTTTACAAAGAAACTAAATATAAAATATTAGTGAGCTTTAAATGAGCTGAAGGGTGGAGGAGGGTTTTTGAATTTTGGACAGAGTCAAGATACGTTTACCCGTCTCTAGACTTTTCACTAAACCAGGGGTTGGGAACCCGGGTCCTCGAGGGCCGCATTCCTGCCAGTTTTCCATGCATCCCTGCTCCAACACACCTGATTCAAATAAAAAGGATCCAACAGCCAATCAGAGTGGCTCATTCATTTGAATCAGGTGTGTTGGAACAGGGATGCATGGAAAACTTGCAGGATGAGGGCCACTAAGGGCCCCACCACTAAGCTAAGCTAAGCTAAGCTAACTGTCTTGAGGCTGTTGCTGTTGAACCTCATTGTTTTGGCCATTTAGGAGCCAGAACTAGGCCTGTTTTTAAAGGCTGGAAATGTTCTTGCTTTTAATTACACATGCATGTCTTTATCATGGCTGCCTCACATAGTTTGTGTTTGTCTAAAGGCTCGTTTGGGCACAACCTCAGAAATTAGCGGTATGCGTTTGCAATAAACAAGTAAGCAGTAGGGGCAGTGAAAGGACCAGTTCAACCGGATGTGAGGTTGCAGGGTTGACTGTGGTAAAAAAGATGTAAAGTTTCAAAGACAAGATGCGCATTGGTTGATCTACTGCTCTTATGTACCATCTATGTCTGCTGCTATCACGCTTTCTGTAATGAGCTCAAATTTATCCAAATGCAAACCTCCTATTGTCCCCATGGATGTGTCAGAGCGTCCACACCCTTCCCTAACCATCTGTCACCACGGCAACCACGACGCACGTGAAGATGCCATTCCAAATCAAATCCAAACTCTTTTGTGAAAATATTTGATCTCCTTATATTGTATTTTATCTACATTGCCCCATCTAGTGACCGTCATGATCACTACTCTCAAGATGCATTGTGGGAAATTTTGAGTGCACTACTTTTTTCTCTTTGGACATTGGCAAACTCTGGCGTGGCACTAAGTAGGGAGCAGTGCGGACGTTCCGACACAGCCAATATTAATTATTTTGATTACACCATACAAATTAGGCCAAGCAAGTATGCCAATAACACACAACAGAGCCAGTTGCCATCTCAAATGCCAGGTTAAAATGTATATTCTCGGCCTAACATAGACAACATTTAAGCATACAGTGACCAGCTGAAGTAATCTGCAGAAATGGAGCAAAATTAGCTTTAATTTATGTGTAGTGACCTGCATAAGCAAGGCACATTTTTACCCCGCTTTAATAATCTAATCATCTAATTCAGTGGAGAGATTTTATGTAATTGTGGCTATAGGATGTCCACAGTAATTTTTCTGGTTTGTTTAGTGCTTGGTCAGAAAGAAAAGTCACATTCTGATTAAAACAATGAAATAAACAGCCTTGCCTCACGTCAAACTGTGCTGTTAGCAAAAAAGTGTTTTTATAAGACAGAAACTTAAAAGTGAAAGAGACAGTTTGCATGTATATTTCTTGTAATAGAGATAAGGATGGAATCTAAAGTAGCATAACTCCTGCACAATTTCTAATTTCTAAACTTATTTATTTGGGACTAGATCTTTAATGAAGGTTTGCTACAGAAATATCACAAATATATGTTTTTTCTTTAAGGCCATATTGAGTGAGTTCATTCAGCTACAATAAAAGGAGGTAAAACTATGAGATTGGATCCCCTTTTGCAGGTAATGTTAGGTCAGGCCTTGCACACTGGCAACGTAGAAGTGGAGCTTTGTGGTGAATGTTGTGACATGGCCGATGGAAAATAACCCTGTTTTTCTCATAACGTAATCAAGTACCATTGGACCCTAAACCAAACAAGCACACATGATATGAAATGCATTGACTATATGAAAATGAAAAACATAAAATCGCAAAAGTAGCAAGATTTAGAATCTTATGCATTTTGTACTTTTGACAGATCAATACATATTTCTTTTATACAAGTGAGTTGCAGTGAAAGCAATGAGCCTGAACTGAAGATAAAACTCATTAAAAAGCTCTGGAGGCAATAGGAAATGTAGTGCAGGCTTCTAATCATTTCCCATCAACACATTACAAAGTAATTTGATCCCCTGATATGATAGAAATATTCATAACGGGAACATAAGTAACCTTTACAAGGATTTTATATGAGTCAAATTGAAAGATGTTGGAAATAAAACGAAAATAATGATTTTTGAGTACATAAAAAGAAAATGAGTCTTTACCGCCTTGAATCTCATCATGCATGTTTGCATCTCCACGGTGCAGCTGTTTGACCGATGTGTTAGATCTGCACATATGACTCACTTGCTTAATATTTCATGCTCCAGTGAAGCATGAGTTTAAAAAGACGTACACTCAACAAACTGAAGAATCATTAGTCATCAACATTAGTCTTAATATATTGGTTGTCTGAAAACAACCCGTGGTTTTTAATCATACACAGAATGCTTTAGGTTGGTTGTTTACTAAGCGACTAACCGAATGCCTGCAGCAACACAGAACCAATACAGATCAAAGCAGAGCAACATAAAACTCTGGGCTGGAAGGACTCTACTCATGACAAGGGGGTTGTTTTGTTTAATATATTTTTCTGTTTGGCAGTTTCATACGCTCACGGCAGCCAAATGGATTTGTATAAAAGAGAGCTCTGTGGTTTTTAAAGGCTCCCTAGAAATGTGTTCATGTGCTGTTGTACCCAATTTGATTGAAGCTGATGACTAATTGTTTCCTTGTGTGCAGTAGAGCCAAAGCGAAGTGGAAAATCACACTATGAAACCAAAATCCCCCCTCTGTTTTCCCCACAGTGCTGCGAGGCTGAAGTCAAGGCGTCCATCAACACTGGCAGCCTACATAACCACATCTCCACCTCCTGCTGCCAGAGGCTGGGGTAAGAGACACCTGACTATAACCTGCACACACAACCACATTCATTATGTATTCACCTGCCAGCTTCTTAAACTTTATAGTTTACAGAGCTTAGACGGACGAATCAGCGGAGCGCGTGCAGCTAAAGAACAAGTCAGAATCCAAAAAGAATAAGTAAAAGCAAAAAACAATTCAACTGGAAAGGAGTTGGATGTAAATGAGCTGTAAGAGATTTAATAATGACAGCATCTAATCTGGTGAGACAGGTGACGTCACATTTATCTTGAGAAAATACATTAAAATGGCAAGAAGAGATCAGTGGATGTCTGTTGCATTAAGACTGTGAAAAATGTGACATTTTGGTTGCATTTTAAATGCAAAAATCTGATCTGGTCTCTTAATCCTGCTTGATGAAATCCTAGCTGCTCTAACTTTTGATTGACATTTTAATATAAAAGCTGGGATAGTTTGTCACTGAGTGAAAACTACAGTTGGAAGGAAGTTACAGCAGCTGCTTAAAATGAAGATCTGAATCACTGAAGATAAAGTTTGTGTGACTGTGTCTGTGTGTGTTGCTAGACTGGTACCCGGTCAGGACAGTTCATCATGTGGCGTGAGCAGCTCAGTGACGGATCTGCAGCTGCAGTTGGGCAAACAGACGGTCCGGTGTTCAGCCTATGTTAAAGGTGAGAACTGGACCTCCGTCTGTTCCTGCTAGATTACCACCCGCTCCCATGATTCAGCTCCAACACACCAATCCCAATCCACCGCAGCCCTCTTTCTATGCATCCGTTAACAAAAGCACTGCTATTAAAGCACCAAAATGCAGCTGCAACAAAGAAAAAAAGCACAATACGTTCTATATTAAAACAGTTCATATAAATAAAACCTATTACAGTTCTGTTATGAAGCCACAATTTGAAAACAATCTGAATTTTGTTCGGCCTCTAAATCACAAGAAAGTAACAGCAATAAAAACAAACAGACAACAATCGGGTTGAATGTAAGTACAGAGCAAACTAGTAGCAAAGCAGCATCTCACATGAAAGTTACTTAATGAGTTGAAACAAACAGTGTGGCTAAAGCTAGCTAAATACACTACGGGACACGCAGCTTATTGACAAGATATTCAGCACAATATTTAATCTAATATGCAATTCTACAATCATCATTTGTAAACATAACTACAGAAGATTTTAAAGGCAACTAGTTTTTATTATAATCCCAAATAATGTGAAAAGACAAAATTTCCCGTTAAAGGCAGCAGATAATGCTTCCATTTTTCTTTTTTCCCTTCATACTTCCCCCTCCTTTTTTAGATTGTTTTATCGAACACAGTATAAAATTCCACAAGTAGGAAAAAATATACTGTATAAGGTCATTCTTGTGGAGCAGAAGCTCAAGTTTCAAACAATGTAGAAGGAATGATGAATAATTGTTGTTTTATAAACAATCATTTTCTAAAGACACCATGAAAGCGCTGGATACGTCTACTGGGCTGTCATATATTGGCCAATCTTAGGAAGGGTCTTAGGAGGCAGAGCTCGTTTCAGATAAAAGGTAAAGTTATAGGCTGCAAAAAAAAAAGAAAAAAAGGACCAAAATTAAACTTCTCTAATGGAGTCACAGAATAATAATAATGATAATGTAGAAGCGGGAATTAGCATAATAGGTTGTTTTAAAGGGTTGGAATAGTTCAACTTAAGTTTAAAACATATTGATTATTCATAACTTACTGATGCTAAAATGACTTATTAGAGATTAATTTACTTGAAAGCATCTTTGTAAAGTTTTGTGCCAGCCTTCCGAGCAAATATTTGGATGTTTTGCCCTCCTGACCAAGATAAAATGTCAGATGAGCAATGCATCACTCACTATCTCTGAAAGCGAATACCGGAGGTTATTTTTGTCGCCAAAAAGTCACTTTCCTTTTAAGGACTCATCTGTTTGTTTCCCAGTCTCTTGTATCTGTAGTTCTGATTTATTTATTTAGCCTCGTGTGCAGATGAGTTTTCCCAGACAACATTAGCCCATTAATGGATATTAGAGCAAATTAAATTAAGAACATTTGCTTTTACACTTAACCTTTTCAGAATAAATGTGTCTTAAAGTTAAAAAAAATATAATAACTAATATAATTGATCAGTTCGCTGGTTAATAATGACCCTGATTCATTTCCATATCTCGACTCTTAGACATTAACTTCTCACTTTGCCAGGATAAAACTTACACCCACCTTCACGAGTTCACATGCTTACAGCTCTCATTCGCACAGGATGGAATATTTTTGCAGTGCTGATGGTTTGACTTCAAACTAATTTATGCATGCTCGATGAGGATGTTAATGAATGAGTTAGAGTTACTTTAAAAATGCAGTTCTATAATTCGATTCACTTCTCTCCATTCCGCTCCGCTCTTATCTTTCTTCTTTTTCCACTTTCAGAGGATGAGGCGTTTGAGCTGTGCCTGGGTCTGCAGACTCTGCTTGAACTTAAAGTAAGGCCCTCATTTGCTTTGCTAACATTTTGTGAGCCTTTCTGTGTGCCTTTTGGTGTGTGTGCGTGTGCTTTGAAGAGCCAAATATCCTGAAATGGTCCACATATACTAGCAAAAGTGGAAAGAAATAGGAATATTTCAACCAAGGTGAGCATTTTACGGGGGGATATGGAGTCACAGGTGCAAATTCTTGGTTTTCATTTGTGGAAATAGAAGGATGGTGTTATTTTTAATGGTACAGGCTCTTATCAGCTGCACACTGCACAGCTCACACCAAGATAAGAGCTGATTCAGGACACTCTGTGATATGCAACCATATGTGAACATTTAAAGAAATGACATTTAAAGCCAAAGAAAAGATTATCTTGCAATTTGAAGGTAGTTTACCATCAAACATCTAATTAAGAGGAAAACTGGAGGGTGTGAAAGTAACATTACTGGAAATTCTGGATATCAGCCCTTGCTGACTTTGTAAGGTAAGGTATTAGCTGAAGTCTTTCTTTGGCAATTTCTTTCCACAAAAGTATTTCACTATGATTACAGACAGACATGACAATAAAATATTGTTTTCAAAAATAACATAGCAGCATTCTGAATGCAGTAAGAAGTGGGCTATCAGCTGTGGCGAGCAGCTACTCCCTCAGAACTGCTTGTTATTCAAATATACTAGACAGGGTAAAATGTTGCCTGAGACTCAAAGTAAATTACCGGTTTTGTTAGTTTTGTAGCTGGTAAAAGAAAACTGAGTTTACCTGAAGATGGAAACATGAACATTTGAATTGGTTTGATAAGTTTACAATTAGTGAGTTAAATAAATTAGGGAAATTGTATAAGAAAATATCTTAACGGTATATTTGCTAAGATTATTTACATCAGTAAAAGTACGTTTTTACTTGTGGAATGAGGGAACGGATCTGACAAGAGCACAAGTGGGGAGTCTATTGTACTGATGGTGTTAGTAAAGAATTAGTAGCATAGAACTGTGAGTATAGAATTAAATCCTGTCTTGACTGCAACTTGTTCTTGAATGACTAAAAAAAAAAAAAGACTAATTTTTTTCTCCTGAGGAAAATCATAACATTAGGACACAATCTGTAATATCTCCATTCATTTTTAAAATAACAAGATGCTTCATAAGTGACCAAACGTAATTTTATTGTTGTTTTTTAATGAACTGAACAGCAGAAAACACGAAAGCTGATTTTGTTCAAACATGTCAAAACGAAAACGTTTGTAAGAATAGTCCTGACTTTTCGTATTTGTTCTTAGCTAAGAACAAATCAATCGATACGAAGAGTTTCATGAACGACACGGTATGTCTAAAAAGTTTGAAAGTCAGACTAAAGAACGGTTGGTGAATTAGGCCCAATGTTTCCCAACCTTTATGGTTTGCTTCCAATCAAAAGCTTTGTAGTCATTAATGACACATTTAATAGGCTATAAAGGCCATGAAATGAATGACTTTGCCTCATTGGCTGTTAAATTCTAATGATTCACAAGCTTGAAGAGCCACTTCATGCCTTTCTGTTGCAAAATATATATTTAATTCCAATCCCCACCCCTCATTTTAGTTTCCTGAACTCAGGCTGCCAACCTGTATGAATTATTCAGTGCACTAATTCTGTCTCACCGTGTGAATTCTTTTTAGTGTTGCTTGGATCTCAGCAATCAGGTTCTGAAGCTGGAGGGCTGCGGCCTGGAGCTTCCCTTCCTGAACACTTCAACTGACAGCCAGTGCCAACATGACACCAACGAGAACCTGTGAGCCCGTCTCGACAGCGGCAAACGCTTCTCCGAAGCTTAACTGGTTGCATCGGTGTGGACCAGTGCCATTTGTGTCTGGACTCTTCTATCAGTGTTCCTCACTGCCAGAACGTGGATGAGCATTCGCCTCCGTTGTTCTCGAGTTTACATCGTTGTGTTTGCAGAATTAAGACATTTTGCCATGATTTTCTCTTATATTAGTCTAATTTACGGAGCAAACTTCAATCTCTGTAAGTCTAATCATTAATTATGATTATGCTGTAAATTCAAACTTAATTTTTTGTTGTGTGGCTTTGTTACACTGATTCTCTCTAAAAGGGAAAACCTCAAGTATATTTTAATGTGACCTTAAGTGAGCAATTTTGTGATTTGACTGTACAAAACCTACCTAGAATGATCAATTAAATGAAGAAATGTTAATTACAAACACAAATCACTTAGGTTTAGTTAATGTTAAAGGAATGAGTTCATGTTTAAGAACCTACCATTGACAAAGAAAATCTGCCTACAGCACCATTTAGACTTAATACTTACTGGTTAGCATCTCTATCCCTGTCCCTGTCAACAAAGCAGATCTGGGTTAATTATTTCTTCCTTTAATCATTTCATTCTTTACAAGGTTATGCACCGTATTATAGCCGTGTAATCATTAATCTTATTGTCATGCTGTATAGGATCGCTGAAATGTGCAAGCACTGAAACAGTGGATCTAAAAACTGCATCTAAGAAAGTTGCTATGACAGTCAAATAAGCACATATAGCCTGATATTCTGTTTCCAGATTGGATCAAACCAGAGGTTCCCAACCATTTTTTTTTATCTAAAGGGTCCCCATAGACTTATGTGATAAGTTTAAGTACAACTGAAGCAGGATGGCAGCATTCATAGTTCATAGCTGCAGAAGCTGGACATATCAGCCACCATCTTTTTAAGCTGTACGCTCATTTTCAGTCCAACTATATATTCCCTCGAGCTTATTGCTTCATCATTTCAGTCAAGAAGCCATTTCCTCTATTAGTTTAAACGCTGAATCATTTTTAAGTCACTCAGCAATCTATTTCCATTTGGCTGCATAATTGATCAGTTCCTGCTTTCTCACAGCTTTCCGTCATGTTTTAGCATTTTGTTTAATAAGTTCAAGATAATCTTAGAAATTGTTATGTACTTTAAACATATGAACTTTTACCCAGCTCAACTTTTTTAATCAGTTTTTCTGATTCATCATTAACTTTAAACTCATTTCAGCTGTCCATTGGTTTAAAACAACGTCAACAGTTTGTTTAGCTAACAAGTTAGCTAGCTGTTTAAACTCTAGCGTGTGCACCACTTAGCATCAACTGAATGCTTGTTTGATATTTTATCAGTTTCAAAGGTTTGTTTAGTTGAAATATTTCACCTTGTGTCCATTCATTTCAGTCAGCTATTTCAAGTGTTTAGCCACAACTTAAAGCAACTTATTCTTAACGTTCTAAATATGACTTTTCTTTGTTTTTCCACTAAACATTTTGATAAAAGTTTAGATTATTAAATGAAGCCTAATTGTTTTAATCCTTAGAGTTTCTAGCTAGCTTGCTGATTGGTTTTTGCAAACTCTGCAACACATTATTTTTGATTAATCAGTGAATTTCTCGTAAACAAAATGCCATTTCTACTTAGTTATATGAGCATAGCTCATAGCTGTACCCCCTCCACCCCTGGTTGGGAATCACTGGCTTAAACATTGTGCAGTGACATCATTTTCCTGAGCACATTTTGTGGATAAGAGAGAGAGTGGGCCCCTGTGCGTCAGAAAGAAAAATTAACAGGGATATCTGATGCATTACAAACTGATGTGAAGGGGTCTTGACCAAGTGTCAGTAATAAAGTTGAGAATGAAAATATAAATAAAATGTCAAATCACTCCTTTAAAAGTAAATCTATAAAAATGTTATGAAAAAAAGCCTTTTCCAGCAGAGAAGGTACACAAGTTTTTGAAGTCGTATAGAATAAAGTGTGGATCAGGCTTCTTTAAGAGAAAAGGATGGATTCTCATCTTGAACTATATGAGGTAAAATATCACCATTTCTTAAGAAAAGATATTTAGTTTTGTATACGCCCCTTCTCTTTTTCTTTCCTTATCAAAAGACTGTGGTTTCGTTTTCTGAGAGCACATTTTCCAGCTTGTCACAGTGGCCTAGATTGATTAAATGTAGTTTTCTATAAATCCCTTCAAAAAGAATTTAAACAGACTTCTAGCCAGCCAGCTAAATATCACCGAGTCAAACTCTGAAGCAACAAAAATATCAAAACATTCCATCTGCATGACTTTGTAAAGTTCTGCCTTCGTATAGGTCTGCATGTAGTGTACTAGTCAGATTATGTCATGTTGAAAGTCTTAAGGGCCTAGGTTGTGAGTGTTTTTGTGTGCATGTGTGTTTTGGGCCAAAACAGGGTTTTCTGCCCTGCTCTGGCTCCTGGTTCACATGGGAAAAAGTCGAAAAGTTCTCATCTTTGTCAACCAAGTTTTGAACAAAACAAGCTGCCAAAAGCCGACCCCAGCTGCCTTCCCTCTCTGCCTCTATCAGGAGATTTTAACCACTTTCATTCAGTGCCAAGACCTCCTCCTCAAGCTTGTCTGCATTCAGAGGTTCAGTCTTCTTTATGTATTTAACCAGTCTGGCTAATGTTGATCACTTCAACACCTCATCTTTGCCGGTTGATCCATCTCTAGAGAACGGAGGGGGGGGAAGCAAAAGGATCAAGAAATGCTTTTTGAAGGCCATCATGCTCTGCTGTAATAACACCTGAGCCATGCCATGCTTTTGACTGTGCAATACACTATCCATGTAACCGATTCTTGGTGGTCAGACAAGCGTAGACTGGCGATGTTTGTTTCTCTTTGATGTATAGTGACCTTCCTATGCCATGTGAGAGGAATTGATGTACGAAAGAAATTTATTTTTGGTGTTTTTCTTCTTCTGAACAGTATTTTCTCTGCCTAATAAAATATGTATTCTGGCTAGCTCTGATTGTTTTAATATTTGTAATATGTTGCATGTGACAAAGGGCAGAAGAATGATGGGCCTATTCTGAGACAAAGAAACAAAGAGTTGCATGAAAGGGGTGTCGGGTGGAATCTCTAAACTCACAGTATCTGTAAAAATATTAGTAAGCAGAATCAATGTAAAGAGAGCCTGTACATTGATTCCCATAGCAAAAACATCCTGTATGTCCCCTTAATTGGCACATCCTTCTATATAAAGAACAGAGAGGGCCAATGTTCCCACAGCACCAGGGGGCTTCCAGAGCTGACTGATCGGACCATTGAAGGACCTCATCCTGGTTTTTCCATGACATAAACACATGTTGCACATCAAGTCTGTCAAAACAATTTTTTTACTTAGAAAGTATAGTATTGCTACTTTTTAGTTAAATTCTTGGGTTTGTTAATGCAGAAGTAAAGATTAGAAACTTTTAAATTAGAAAATGTTTGAACATTTTACTTTAATCTGCTCTGATTTAAAACTAATCTGTTGCATCAAATACCTTTTGGATGATATGTTATGCAACTAAGATGATATTTTATTTCAACATAATGAGTCAATTTAAATGAGTAGTGTCATAACAATATTTACAGTTTTCACAAAATTTTAATTATTGATTACTTGGACTTTCTCTATATAATACATCAGCTCACAGGGGTTCAAAGTCAAATCCCAGCTAGAGCATGAATGAAACAATAAGTCATGCTTGCCTTCCTTTTTCTTTTTACATATAGATTTAGGAAGGGTGTCATCCCTAAACGTAACATTTTTAACCCTTTCCCTAAATATTTTGCGTGTTACTTTACGGTATAAAATCAGTGGAGTATCCAGGATATTTTTAATGGGGTGGACAAGATAAGATGTTGGTGCAGCGTGGCTAATCAATACTAACTGCATGTCCAGCAGAATCACTGTTATTAGGATCAATGTGTGAAATACAGGGATTCTTGGGTGTCTGGAAACCCTTAAATTAGAGCTTTGACCTCTTTCCACTGTCAAAAAACAGAACTCCGTTTACAGGTTTATCTTTTGCATAATTTCAAAGAGCAACAATCAAAGCTGTGTTTATTTTTCAATAGTGTACAAAATATTGCAGGCAAAACATCTGTGGCATTTCAATGCACTCTCACTGTATTTTTAATGAATATGATAAAAGATACGGACTTTAAAAAGAGCTAATTAGTATTGCAAAGGCAAAGTCTTTTATCTCACAAAATCCCCACAGCGTAAAATGACATAAAAAACTTCTAATGCATAAAAAATTTGTAAATAAAATGTCTAAAGTGATGTTCATGCTATTAGTATGCAATGTTATAACATCACATTATTTTTTAATACAGCATGTTTTTTGAATACATCAAGGGAGAAGTTACTTTGAAAAACTGTATAGAGACACCAAAGCTGCAAAATATCAGATGTTATTATTATTATTATTATTATTATTATTATATTATCAGTTATTACAGACGCTGAAAGCCAGGAAATAAACATTGTATAGATCACTACAAGATAACCCAGAGGTGTCCTGCTTACAAAAATGTTAATCAAAATCAGTAACTGTAAAGAAAGTTATCCACTAGTTTTTATTTTATAGGAGCATACCTATGTTAATGACTAGCAATACATTCAGGTTATATCCTGCCTTATAGCGGGGGCTGAATTGGACAATGTGGGGAATAGAAAACTAATGGATGGATTGATAAATGGACATCTGCATTATACTGGTACATTTATGGTTTATTATCAGTTGTTTCTTCCCAAAATTGAAACTGCATTCATTTTGTTAAAGCTGCCAGGCGGTGCTTTAATTAGTTTATGCTTAACGTGTCAGCTCCGTGCACCGGTAAGCCAGGGACCACGGGGGGAAAAAGAAGTTACAAGAACACAGAATGACAACACACCTAGTTAGAGAAGAGACCCTACAATTCGCCCACTCGCTTGTTTTAAGCCACTTTGCACACCACATCCTGTTAACACTTCTGGTAGGAAAGTTCCTACAGTCAAATGCTCTTTCACTGCATGTTTTATTTTTGCACAGGTACAGAGCAGAGGCTTTGTCTGAAAACCACAGTTTGCCTCGCGACGAAGTGACAGGAAAGAATACATGTTGACCTTGTGTCTTAAGTTTTACAAGTCTGCCTGCAGAATGGCTGCATAAAGCAATGCTTCATCCTGTTATTCACAATGCATTGTGATCATTAGAGGGCAGATTTTAACAATAGATTTCAGCACAGAGAGCAGGCTGAGCTTCAACAGAGAATGACTAATATAAGTCTTCACCCAGAGGACTAAAAGCACACTCGTGATTGCAAAGTGCTGCAGACTGATCTCCCCACGCTCCCAAAATCCACGAGGAATGGGCTCTCTGAGGTTGAAGAGTTTATGTGCACAGCCTTCAAGAACCCTTCATGGTATCTCTGTTGCAGATGTTTGCAACAGGGGTTCATGAACTGCGGAGGTATTGCTACAATTTATTTCTAAATAGACATTTTAAAGATTTTTCCCAAAAATTGTATTAAACATAATATTATCTTTCTTTCAGTCAGAACGGTGACACACAGGGACTATCTTAATCTGGGCACCAGTTCACTCACAGCACAAGACCAGTCTAGACCGGTCCCATCAAGCCTCCTGCAGACAAACAGGAAAACCCTCTCCTATTGTTGCTGTGACAAACAGGAGGCTGTACGTTACATGCTGGCTGAGTCAGAGTCCCCACGATTGGCCGAGAGCCTATTCAGTTACCATCTGACTACGATCCAAAACACAAAGATGCAGCACCAGTATTATTTGAAGAGAAGATACTTGACAAACAAGACAAAAGAATGAAAAATACATCTTTTACTTCACCATGTGCAATCAGATCAAGATATTCAGACTAAAACAATTTTGCACAATTGGTAATTGGGTATCTTATTATAAATGTGAAAAACTAAAACATCCACAATATCTTTGACATCATTAACTCAAATTTATCAGTTTGCTTATAAATTACACTGTGGTCTAACGTAATGAGTGTTAACGCCACCGAAACAATCTGGATCACTTTGCTGCTTTGTTAAAGAGGAAACAAGGATCCTTCTGTTTAAATGAGGAATTATATATAAACACATAAAGAATAATAAATGCAAAACAAACAAAAAAAGAAGCCAATTTTGACTCTTTAGTAGAATTTTCTTGTTATTTTTTTTTTTTTTAAAGCTTTTATTATCTTCACTTTCAGGCACAGTTTGCCATTGTTAAGGCAAAACAA
>JAOXYM010000025.1:5885783-5896273 GCA_028567055.1 Leptatherina wallacei
ATAAAGAATAATAAATGCAAAACAAACAAAAAAAGAAGCCAATGTTGACTCTTTAGTAGAATTTTCTTGTTTTTTTTTAAGCTTTTATTATCTTCACTTTCAGGCACAGTTTGCCATTGTTAAGGCAAAACAAACTACTCGGTTAGGTTTAGGCACCAGAAATAATTGGTTCAGGTTAATAAACCCGAAACGAAAAAATGCAGCCACATATAACCTGTTTAATTTCAGCTATTCACTGTCACACTTCCACTGCTCCTGCATCTGAACACAGTAGCAGGAATGTACTGTGGTATGCATTATAGCCGCTAGATTTATATGGAGCTGCTTCCAGCAATGACAGCAGAGACAATTAACACATAACAGGATTGAGCATCACATCTAGCTATTGTCTAAAGGCATGTGTATTTAAAGTCTCTTTGGGCACTGAATAAATCCCTATAAAAAAATTAATCTGTTCATTAATGTTACATATGTCGACAATTTTCCCACGAAAATAATCCCATCATGCCTTAAAATGACTTGGATATAAAATCCACATTTTTGCTTCATTTAGTATTTTAGGATCAGTGAATATGTAAATGATCTGAACAACAACACACCAATGACAAGCTGGAAATGTTCGGTCATGGTGTTTACCGCTTGTTTCATTATGTAGCATATTAAATACATCACATTAACAACAAACAGGCTGTTTATAGACTTGAAAGAAACAAATCTATTAATCTAAATAATTGGCTAAAACAGATATGAGCCGTTTAACTCCAGCTTTTCTACATTTACGCTGGAATATTTTCAGATGAACTAATACACACATGCTCTGGCTTATATTTCTGCCAGCAAAATAAACACACTGGCCATATGTATAGCACTGATGACGGTCACTCACTGGCCTCTTTATTAGGTACTCCTATTCAATTGCTTGTTGACACAAACAGGCATGTAGACACGGTCAAGACGGCCCCTAAACCCTAAAACAGATCTGTTTTAGAGAAAAAACACAAAATCTGAAAACGTAAATGTATCTTCCTCTGAAGGAAAAAATATCAAAATGCAAATCAAGTTTCAACGCAGGTCGAGTTTCTAAGCCTGAGATACAGTTTACACTCTAAATAGTAAAAGTGGTGGGTGGAAGAAATTATTCATTTATTGATGCAACTTCCCAGTTCCGCGTAATACATATAAGCCATTAGAGCAAACACCGGATCTACAACATGGTTTTCTTAAATTCAAATGTTATAAATACGAGTTAGGTTACAGCTGGTATCCATGGCGACACATTTTAATTTGTAATTGCCAACAGAAAAATGTCTAAAGATATATTTATGAAATGCAAGGATGAGTTTAGGATGAAAAAAAGCCTTGAAACCTGCATTCATGTCCAGTTAATTGGTGTTTTGGATCATGTTATATTACTCTGAAAATGACATTTTCTTTTAAATATTCTCAAATTCAAGCATTCATTTTAGAATTTAACAATTTAATAATTTTCTTTACGGTTTATATTTAATTCTTATTAATCAAACAAACAGAATATTCTCAGCTAGACAGAGAAAAACCTTTAAAAACTGAATTTAAATGCAACTTTTTGATTCTTTGCTCTACTGAACATGATTAGAGGCAGTGGAAGGTTAGTGTGGGAAGACGTACTCTGCCTTTATCGCAGACCTTTGATATAAGCTCAGAGTGCACTCCTCCATGCAGGCTCTCCTCTCAGCCTGCTCACTCCCACACCAACAAGTCTGTCACAGAGGAAACTTACTTTGCCTGTCACCACAAATAGCTTTCAGTGTCTTTCTTTCCTTCATCTCTCAATAGCATCGCCTCCCTCTTCGCAGCATTTCCTCTATCTGCTGACGGGATTCAAACACAAACAGAGCATCCCTGCAGGGTCCAGTAACACAATGACCCACAACGCTGAACCCCACAGCGTGGATTCCATGAGGGGAGGGGGGGTTATTGATCAGACTGGGTCCTCTGTGGTGAGCCAGTGTGTTATGGAACATGCAGCTCGCTCAACTAAGTGATAAACCCTCCATTAGTCTTCAAACAAGACTAATGGAAACATTTTAAGCTGCTGGTTTTAATGAATCACCCAAAAAATTTGCATGCTAAAGAACAGAGTTTCATTATTTAGGCTAAGGGAAGTGGGAGAAAAAAGTAACTAATGTTGCATCAAGTCAGGGATCCAGTAATCACTTTATGCTTTTTCTAAAAGCTAAAAGAAACAACAATCCCACTAAAAGCTAAAAATTTGGTCAAGGTAATTCAGTGGAAATTAAAAGGTTGTGATGATTAATGACCGGCTGGAGGGAATAAGTGGATGTTGTACACTAAGATGCAAACTGTTTTTGTGACCATGAACATTCAATGTGAAATCACTTTATTTCAACACAACAGCAGCGGTTATGTAAATCTGCATCGTTTGTTCAGTAAATTTAAATAATTTCTTCAATTTAGTTTTTAAAAAAACCCTGATTTGAGTCACTGCCGGATATGAGATGTTCACATTAAAGCTCTTTGGTTTCAGTCAGTGTTAGACAGTATTGTTTTCTCTTTCGTTACCTAGACGTGCCTCTACGTTGAGGCCGCAATCTGCCTGTAAACTAGAAGAAAAAGTTCTTTAAACATTTGGGACATGCATGTTTTGACCAATAAAAACTTTGGGCCAGATCAGGATTAAACTGTTTTGTATGTTGTGAGTTCAGAAGTCACATTTTGGATAATTAATCATATTTATCAGCAAAATTATTCAATCAAATTACTTCTAAGCAGTGTTCAAATAAATTCAGAGCATTTTCATAGTTTAGAAGAGAGTACAGGTGCTAGATGCCTGAAGAAAGTTGAGCTATCTGATGTCACAGATACCTTATGTGTTATGAAAGAGACATTTCAGCCCTAAATTGGAGAAATACACATTTGTTCGGTTCCTTGAAATCTTTCTCAATCCGGTGATTCAGACAAGTTTCTGCACGACCAAGCTGATGACAGCTTGGAAGCCAATATCACCTTTGTGGATATATGAAAGCCTTTGGGATTACAACCTTTCTACATATCCTGCATCGTTTCTGCTCCTGAATGTGTGCAACACACCGTGACAGACTAAAGATTTCTGGGACATCCTGGCTTTCACCACCCCATTAGCTTTAATTTCCCCATATAATGACAAAAGCTAACAAAAATAGAGTGATATACAAACCTAGAATGAAATGATCACTGCAAACTCCTAACTAAAAGTCTGCACGCCACTTTTCTTCATCTCTCTGATTAAAATCCAATATGACCGTTGAATCTACATCGCCTCAGTATCGGGAACTTCCACGGTTATCGCACGCAAAGAAGTTGCAGAAACTGAGGTTGTAGCTTGAACTGAGATCTGAATTTAACAGTTCATCATTTTACGAATGGGGATCAAAGTTATTAACTCTTATTAATTTTGACCCACTGGTGAAGAGCAGAGTGCTCGAGGTATTAAAACATTAGTTGGAGAAAAAAGAATTGGTGAACAAGAGGATGACAACTGCAGTCTACAGCAACAGTTTCAAGATTAAGATTAACTTTATTGTCCCAGAGGGAAATTTGTCTCGGATATCAGTGCTGCATCAGGTGCCAGTCATGATAAATAACAAATGGGAAACACATTGGACATTTAAGGAAATTTAGAGCGGCTGCCGAACCCCACCAGTTCAAACAGCTGGGTGTTTTTTGCTTTATAAAACTGATGTCATACACATGTCTCATCTGAGACTCTTTCATGCGAGAGTCAAAAAGAAAAACTTAAAATAGCTCCATGAGGATGCTGAGAACCATCATTGTGGTTTCCTGACAATATAATGAGGAAATAAATTCACCCGGAGACACGATTGTTATTTTTGTGCATCCTAAAGTCTTCCACAAAAATCTAGCATTAATCTTATTTGGAATAATAGAGCATTTTTTTGTGATGATCATTTCTGTCAAAGATCTTCAAAAAGGATTTTTTCAGCCTTTTTTTTTGAAGAGCTTCCTCAATTGAAACATGAAATTCCATTTAAACAGCATTGAATCCACTGATCAAAACACCAACATCACAAATTTATATCAAAAACCAAGAACTTGCAGAACACTTTGTTTAATCAAAGAGCTGCATCGACCTCCCGTCATCTGCTGGGATAAAACCAGTGGCCATTAAATCGGCTTTTTGTGCTGTTCATCCAGCAGCTATCTGCTAGCAAACATGCTGGGATGATGAAATGCTGCAGAATTAAGCCTGACACAGACGAAAGCGGGTGCTGTTAATCAGCGATGTCAGCCCCCTCACCGACATGGAGTTGCTGATGGAATGAGAGGGAGCTCGTGTCAATCCTTCTCCTTCTATGACAGTAAGCCAGTCCATTGTCAGGGCAAATTAGATCCACATTCCCATTCCCGCTGCGCAACCATGACCAGGGTTAGTGCTGGAAAAAATCCTCATAGGATACACTTTAATGTAACTTAGAGCAGAAACATTTCAAAATACAGCTTGATGTACGACCACAGAGAAATGGTCTTTAAATCATTCAACGTGTGTAACCCCAAGAATCACTACAAAGAAAATAAAGAGTGCAAAATTAGCGCAACCGACCGATCACAGCTAACAAAAAGGAGAATAATGGCGGGTTATAACATAGCAGAATTATCCTTTAAGTACCAATACAAACAACACTAAAAGTCTTTAACGAGTTTTGTTGTCCGACATCCTTATTCTTTAAATGATTAGACTAGTTTTGCTGGTGTGACTAAAGCAAGGTAGAATTTTATGGCCAGTAATGGTTAAACCATTTTTAACATATCTGTGGTTTCCAGTTCAGGGGTTCAGTTTACTAAATCAATCATAGTAGAGAATTCTGAACATTTTAGAAAATATTCCAAATTAAACTTATTATTAAAAGTGTCTCTTAGTCTGTTACTAAGAGACACCTGGTGAACACCTTGTTTTGGTGCTAAAATATGAGCAAATTGCAGGCGTAATTTAGTGCTTGGGAGACAATAATATCTGCACCAGACTTTAAATTTCCCGTACAGGTCATAAAATAAGCCAAATTTCAGATTATTTAAATGAATCTTGCTGTTATTTACTCAGCTGTGCACTCATAATCAACATCTGATTGCACTATTATTTACTTTTAAATAAGCATCCCATTCAAACTCAACCAATCCCTTGTGAATATATATTTAGCAATCAACCCTTTTCTTCCTGAAAGAGAGAGAAAATCCCAGACTCATTCTGTTCTTCCTCTGCTGCTACTCATCTCAGTCCTGCACTGTCCTTTTTCACTTAAATGCTAAAGGAAAAAAAAAAAATTTCCACATGTGCAGCTCATTGTTGGCTGAATGAGCTAGCAGTGAGCAAAACATTTTCCTCATGCAGTTATATTAAAACAGAATAAACTATCACGTACACGTAGACTAGATATTCAGTCATTTATAAGCAGCAGACAAGCACCAGGCTCTCCTCCAACAGCATGACAAGTGACTTCCTTAAAACCACATTATTTATATTTACAGATCTGACAGTGGCAGCAGGACCATACTGTGACCCGACACTGAGGATGTGGAAGGTGGGAGGATGTAGCGAGTCCTTTAGGATGCACTGAACTGTCGGTTTATGTTAAGCTCAAGCAGGAGATTTTATTCATTTTGAAACACCAACCTTTTTTGCAGATGAATCTTTCATGAAACAGGAAAGGAAATTCCTAAAGCCTCTTTAAAGTAGATCATGTCTTTTTAACTCAGTGCATTAATCAATCTTCATGAAGCTTGATGTGTTGAATGAATATTTAAGCATGTGGCAATCATGTTGGTTAACTAACTTGAAGCAGGTTTCTGGTAGTTTCATGAGTCAGAGAAGGTCCAGCAGCAAAACAGATGTTTGCGTAGTAAGAAGCCTCAAGGAACTGTGGTCACATGTCAGTTTCTATGAACAGGGTCTTCTTGATGGGTTTATCAGTAAAATGTCTCAGAGCAGCGGTCTTTTATAGAAATATAGCCGGGGTATATTGACATGTGAGCGTTGTTATTCATTCATTTATTTCAAATGTTTTAATTATTCATTTTTGGCTTGTGACCCCTTAAACAAGTTTTATCTTAGATTTAAGGTTTAAAAAAAGAAGTTATATAAAAAAAAAATCACAAAACAAACTTTATTATGTTGAAGACGTCAGGTGGGTGGTTTCAGAAAGAGATAAACGAATTTCACTTTTCCTTATTTACCTTCGAAGCCTGATTTACTGTTCTAAAGAATTCTGGGGAATAAAATTACTGATAGTAATAAAGGAAATATAAATAAAACAAAGGTAAATTTGTTGTATGTGACCAGTTAGGCTAACCATTAGGCTAACATATAGGCCAGAGTTATGTTAAAGATGTATAAATATAAAAACTGCTTTAAACAAAAGCAGAAAAGTTGACCGGCATCTACTTGATACAAAACTACAGAAAAAAATGGTAAAACTCAAAATATATGAGTTTAGTTTGCTGACAGCACAGTGAAAACAATCTATAAACTTCAAAATGTTGGCAAAAGTAGAGCTAAGTTAAGCTAGCAAGCATTAGCTACCAAACTGGCTAACTCCCAGTCTGCTGCAGCTTACTGAATAAAAATGTTTCTTTTTTTTCTTTTAATAGCAACGTAAACTGTAGGAAATGTAGCTAAAATCTGCTTAAAAAAAAAAAAGAGAGCAGCTAACTGTTGCAAGACTCCTGCTCTAATAATATTCAGATTATAAGCATTTGACAATAACACAATAAGAACTTTAACAAAATAAAAAATAAATATATGAACAACCTAAATGAATGAATAAATAAATTCCATTGTGAGATTAAAACACCTTCCACACCTCTGTAGTTTTAAAACAATTAAATCATTATGGGAATCTTATGTTGTATGTCTCTGAAGAAGTGGAGAAAACGCGGCTACATTAATACAACACACTCCCTCGAGACAAAATATCCCCCTTGCCCCAACTTCTACATTTTTGCTGCTAAAAAAGGGCAAATGCGGCTTCCCTTATGTAGTCTATAAAAGACATAATGCAACTAAAAATAGCTGAAGACAAATCCACATACACTCATGAGGTCGGCTAGATCATAACAAGACCGTTGGCCCTGCATGCTCATGTCACAAGGTCAGATGTCCGAGACATGTTTCATGTCCAGAGAGCCTGCTTGGGGAAAATACCGGAGCAAAAGTCACAGTCACACAGGATTCATCACTGGAAAACCAGGGAGGTCTTTGCATACTAAACAGCCTGACATCTCTGTAAAATCAGAAAGGAAACAGGAGACGAGTGCCTGGTTTAAGTTAGCCATCCTTGTATAGCATATCTGATAGTACCCATACAAACATCAACCTGGTTCTGCTTGACCATTAAAGGTCACAAACATGACTCAGCGTGAGCACACTGTGCAGGAATGCTCACCACTTATAAGGACAAGCTGCAGCCGCACAGAGGATGTGTTTATATTGTGATACGATGATTGGGTTAACTTTGTGATCATTAATCTTTCTGTCCTTTTGAGGGCATAAATGCTGCTTATGTAAAACTAATTCAATGAAGGCAATAATAATAATAATAATAAAAAAAGTCATTGGCCCACTTGCTTACTTATGAACAGAAATACAGTCCCAACTCATGCTTATTGGCAACCATCAGCTGGAAGAACAAAACTTGGATTTTCTTCAAAAATAAATGCAAATTAATCTATTTTGACTCATGTGAATATTTTGATAAAATATCCCCAAAAGGCCTAAATATAGTAATGGCAAAATAATCACACTGGACATTAATCTAATGGTCTTATTTGACTTTTAAAAAATGTATAAATTTCCAATGTTTTTATTGTGAGAGAGCGGTCAGACAGTATCAGACATCATAATTGATCAGTTTCAAAAGCTACGAGGACGTAATGCACAGCTGTGCTGAGAAGAAACTCATTGACAACAGTTTGGGAGACTTGGTGCCGATTCTCAACCAAACGAGACATCTAAATAGATTCAAGCTGCCCTGGTGCAATCTGGAAAGCTAGTCTTAGCCTTTATTATAATCTACACATGGAAAGAAAATAATATATCATCCTATCTTGCCAGGTCAGTTTACAGTAGTAGGGGTATCGTGTTAGCTAGTGTCAGAAAGCTAGGAAGCTCTTGGATCTTTCAGAGTGACAGCAACACTGAGCACTGATCCAACAGGACTAAACAAATGTTAAAAGGAAAATATGGACCGTTGTAAATGGCATGAAAGATCCCAGACTCTAAATCCAATTGAAAACCTGAGATCTACCATGACCTGTTGCCTGGTACCAGCTGGGATAGGCTCCAGCCCCTCCGAGACCCTGAATTGGATTACACGGTACCAGAAAATGGATGGACAAAATCTGCACACGCTGTAAGGATGTCTGCCAACTTTAAATGGCTTTAAGGCATATCATTGAAAGATGGAGCGTCAGACTGCCAACAGATGAGTGCAAGAAATTTCTAGAAAGCATCAAGAAGTTGCTGCAGCGCTGCCTTTCACTCGGGACGTACTGAGGCTGTTTCACAGCGTCTGCTTTCCTACCTTGCTTTAGTATTAAACAACTATTATTGTTACTGTCTCTAATTAATAAGCTGGGGACAATGAATGTGGTGATATTTTACATATTTTTCCCCAAAATACCAAAAACAAGCTTTAAACATGTTGATCAAAGCCTCTTTACTCCGATTGACCATTTGTCCATAAATGTAAAATATCTTTAAAATCATGTAGCCAGACCAGCTCCTTCTACCCCAGGTCCTTTTCCAGGTTTATTCCAGGCAGCAACACATTTAAAAGCCATGTTTTGACCCAGTTTGCTTCACGATGACTAAATCTGGCAAAAATTCTTCAGACTACAATATGCTCATTCAGGTTTTAATGGGTTTTTTTAGTTGGAAAAACATGTTTCAGATTTTAAAATTACATCAAACCGTTCTATTTTAGAAGAGTTTTCTCCCCACTTTTCTATAAACCAGTCTCACATCCAGGTAGAAATATTTTCCCAAGCCTGATGTGGGAGTCCCTCACAACAACCTATGATGTTATGCCAGCAAATAACAATGTAATAAAGCCAATAACGTAATAACTTTCCCATAATATTAGTCTTTTTCTAAATGCTAGGCCAATAATATAATAACTTTTACATCATTGCAACATTATTATGTTATTGGTTTTATTTAATTTAAAAATGGCTAAAATTATTACGTTATTGGCAGTTATTATATTATCCCATTAAGTCTAAATCCAGTTCCCTGCAACCCCTTTGCAGGGAACTGTCATAATTCCTTTATGACGGGAAATTTTCTGATCAAATCAAGGTCAAATTTGAAGTTCTGGGCTTGTGCGTGTCTCTAAAGGGTACAGGATAGACGAGAGGCTGAGGGCTACCAGGACACCTGAGCCTTGTCTTGAGTTCCACCAGCACAAACACACATCTCATTCATAATGCATGAGAAAGCCCGAGGCAGTCGGCATAGGCGGTTATAGGATCCTCCCATGAGAAACAGTGGGTGATTCCCTCGAATCCTCTACTCGTCATGCCCTGCAATCGCCTCGCTGCTCAGCCGGCGAGCTATACTGCTGCCATGCCAATTTCATTGCATAACAGATGTTGCATTACGTAATATCTGCAGGTCTTCGGATGTCAGAAGAGCCCCAAAAGAAAATTCTAAAGCTGTATGAGATGAAAAGGGAGGCGGCACTTTGTTGGACGAGGAGCTCCTTTCAGCGTTGACAGTCAGCAGCTTCACGTCTCTGCTGATCCCGCTCACTCAAAAATTCAGTCACTGGTGAAATCAGCAGGTTAAACAGAGCAGCGTTCCCCCTGCACAGCGCTTACGCTTTCATCATACCAACGACAGAGGCGGTGTGTACGTCTGAGATTACAGCCGACAGCTCAGAAACCTGAGCCTGACACTTCTTCCTACAGGGAATACAAATAACATGACCAGGAGCATGGGGGACAGACGGTCAGTGTTTATTAGTGGAGTATTTACATTAAGGGGGTAAACAGTGAAGGCAGTGTGGTGACACATGTCGCCGTGTTACGTCTGTGCATCCCGGTAGAGAACGTTTGCCACCAAGTCTCTCACTGCAGCCGAATCCTCAGCATCTGTGGAGACGAAAACACAATGTGACAATTACTGTGCGACAAGAAAAATATATAAATGTAGTCCGAGCGACCAGAAATATCCGTCTCATGCTGGCCGATCAGGTTTTAAATAGATTAACTGGTAATGCAGCTAATATTTGTCCATTTTGTCTGGTTCTCTACACATCATTTATAAAAACAGTAACATACTCCCACTGACCACTTTATTAGGTTCACTTTGCTAGTATTGGGCTGAACCCCCTTCCACCTTCAAATCTGCCCTAATTCTTGGTGTCATAGATTCAACAAGGTGATGGAAACATTCCTCAGAGGTTCTGCTCCATATTGACATGATAGCATCACACAGT
>JAOXYM010000025.1:5905887-5925824 GCA_028567055.1 Leptatherina wallacei
ATAAGAATTGTATTCATTTATTCATCAATTTCTCATTTTCATTTGTACTTCCTGGATTTAAATAATATTAACCTTCATTAATTTAATAATTTGACACAGCCAAGACCCAAAAACGTGGCAGCATGTGATGATATAACTCAAGAGTTATCCATGGAACAAGCACAGCTTTTATAAATGTAAAACCAAACAGCTGGTTAGTAGTTTACAGTTGTTTGTTTTTTACCTTTGCTTATGCTGCCAATGAGATGAGTGGAAACGTTCTTGTTGTGGATCCGCCCGGTGGTCAGATGAAGAACTACGTCTCTGGAAGGCCCCTCGCTGCGAACACACGTATCAAAGCATGAAGCTCCTGATTCACATTAACAGACCAACTCCTCGAGTATTTTGCAAGCCTGTGATGTCTAAAACATGGAGGACTGTGCAACTTGAGGACCAGGATTGAGAAACACTGACGCAGCCAACACTTTAAATCAAGACATAAGTGATGATTGGGGTTTACCTCCCCGGTGTGGCAGGGGCGTCCTCCTCAGATTCAGTGGAGTCCTGTTGAGTCCAGGTGCAGAGCAGGATGGCGTAGCCGCATCCCGGCTGCGACACCATCAGCTCCGGTAAACCCTCTGGACCCGGGTTCACAGACAGACTGTCCACCTGCAGCACAGGAAACTTAAAGATCAGACATTCTGAAACTCTACGGTTCAGTTTGAGCTGCAATGGTTTCAGGTCGCATGCAACTTCAGCTGCAAGAGAAAATTTATCTTATATAAAAAATGTCATAGTTAGGACAAAAGGGTTCTTTCTAACAGATCACACAAGTTCAGAGGAAATAAAAGGTTAAACATTTTATTTCCTTTACATAAAAACTAAATAATTTATCTTTACTTTTCTCTTTAAACTGTGTATTGTTTATTTGTAAAGCTGTCTTTCATTTTCATCTCTCAGAACTTGATGTTCACCTTTTAGAGAAACGTCTGAGCTGACATGCAAAATGGTAGATTCCCCGTTAGAAGAACAGGATTCTTTGATGTGTTGCTGTACAATAACATGCACTACGTCATAATGGATGACAAAAATGATCAATGATACTTTCAAAAATTAAAAAATCTAAAGTCAAAACTTAACGTGAATAAGTTTTCTGTTAATACCGCTCTGTAAAAGTGCACACCTGCCCCTCCAGAAGCCATTTCTTTAGCAGAACCAGCTGACCCAGTCCTCCATTTGAACTGTCAGATGGCTCTTCCCAACGGAAAGCTCGCACCACCCGGTCTGTGTATCCCACCACCAGCTCACAGCGTCCATCTCCATCTGCACACGATGCGACCAAACTTTAAAGGTGCACTGTACAAAATGCAGAGAAGAAAGCAAAGCAGGACTGTACCAATATCACTGATGAGGAGGACTTTGGTGTTGGCGGGGATATGCTGGGTGAAGAACGGCCTCTGGTCGTCAGCTGACTGCAATTCGTGTTGGCTGGACGAATCGGATTTACTTGCAGTGGCGGCTGTCAAGTCAAAGAGGTGAAACCAGCCCTCTGCACCCACAGCGACCACAAGGTTCTGATGAACACAAAGAAAATCCGTCACATCACTCAGAAACCTTCCAGACTTTCAGCTTTCTCTCATCTCTCTCTCTCCTCACCTTTCCTTTGTTGCACACGTCTCCAACCGCAACGCAGGTCAGCTGGGAAACCAAAACACATTATATGAGCAGGAGATCGAATTCCCCTCTGAAACCAGGAGTTGTCCGGTTCTGTACTGACCATGCCCACACAGGTTCTCGTGATCCAGGGTTTGGAATCATCGTTCTTGTAAACGAGAAGCTTTCCACCGGTGTCTCCTACAATCAGCTCGTTCAACTACAGTGAATGGAGACAAACAGCACCCTCACTTTACTGCATTTAAACAAATATTCACTGTTAGAAGTAACCTAAGACATTTATTATGTTCTCACTAATAAACCAGAACATGCACATCCATCCCCCAGAAGCTGCAGAGAAGATTAATATACTGGAGATAAAAATCATGCTGCTTCAGTCCAGCTTATTAGAATTAAGTTGGACATTTGAAAGTTAATTTCTGTTCAGATTGGCTGCATCTGGGATGCTACACACATTCACAGATTAATTTGTCTGGGTGCATTTCTTTATATCCATCCATCCCTCCATCCATTTTCTGTACCGCTTAATCCAATTCAGGGTTATTTCTTTCTATAAAACAGCAAATTAGACGAGCTGAAGAGCACACGTCTCATATTTAACCTTAACCAGTTTACCTTTTACCACCAAGTCGGGATCTATGCATAAACTTTAAGTTCCTCGACCCCTATTTAAACAAATTCAACTTCAGCTTCGGTGTAAATCTTTGTGACTTTAGGTAGAACTGATGCACGCGCAGGATAACATCGTTGTTTAACAGGTGAACTTAATTACCGAGTCGTTGTCCGCGTCTCCCAAACAGATCGCGTGAGGAAACATCGTTCCTGTAAAATCCAAACTGACCCGCTGGACATAGTTCAAAGACCTCATGGCTGCTGGTTTAACTTTACTTTAAAACACTCATTACGACAAAAACCAAGCTGGTTGTCAGCTAGTTTAGCTAGCTTTAGCTCTACAAAGATTCAACGCTTTAATTAACCATAATTAAACAGATAGAAGATAAAGCTGGGTAGTTATTAACTAGCAAATTTTAAAATGATTTTCCAGAATAATTCAAATTTCTGTATTAATATCATCCACGGATAAATAGCTGCACTGTTGTCAATCGTTTCACAAGCGCGCCTCTTCCTAGTAAACAAAACCACGCGACCAAAATTCTACGGAAGCTTTGCATAGTCAGAATGTCTGATCCGCAAACACGAATCTTTCTATAGATTTTTACTCAAATATATAATAAACATATATTTAAAAATTTTCAAGGCAAAAAGATAATGTTACTTACGTTTTTTTCCTAATATATATTTTTTATATATTTAAATACAAATTTTGAGAAAAGTACCATGCACATGTATACAGATAAAATATAACATTAAATCTAAATACATAAAGTGTCAAATATTTTCCCCACAATTTTTTTTAGGTTTTAATTCAATTTATTTTTCCATTCTACAAAAACAAAACTAATCAAGGATGTCAAAATAGACACGTTGACTTCTAAGTACCAATATTTATTGTAATACTGTGTTTACGTGCGAAAAGGGAAAGAATTCCTTATTACTAATGTCCCCTGAAGTACAATGTACTAGCTCATTAACACTAAGCATTATGTTTTGTAGAGTAAATCAGGTTTGAATTAATCTTAAAAACTAGACTTTATCCTTAACATCATCCTCAAAATTGTTTTGACTTTATTATTTCGAGATTTCCACTTTATGAGGAAGGAAAAAACCATATCCACCAGATGTTTTTTTCAGTAGCACTTCTCCACTGTAATGACAACACAACCAAGATCAGGACTTGAGGCCATAACGCATAACGTCCATGTTTAAACCAGTTTGGCTTGGATACATGAAGCAAAACACATAAGCATTTAGTTAATTAAAGGAGAAGCTATGTGCTCTGTATTTACATGCTGCCCTTCTGCTGTGTGGACTGGTAAAATGCAGAGCTGAATGTCCCATTAATGACCCCATTAATGCATCGCAGTGTCTAAAGAGCACTCGAGATGACGAACACAGGATATCTGTGGACCACATCACTGATGACATCACTGATGACCAAAGAGGCCCCATTTCTCAGTCTTTTCCTCTATAAAAAGATGCAATTGGGCCCCATGAAAAGAAGATGAAGTGGGCCCTTCCTTGAAAATTTTGATGCTGTTGTACATAAAATTAGCCATTTTTATTATATTTTTAACTATTATTCACATATTTAAAAAGAACAAATGACAGTTACTTGGTCGGGAAGCACTAAAAATACAATTCAGTTAATTTAGATTCAGTTAATTGCCGCAAGACTTATTGTCTATATTCCAAAACCATCTTCAGTCACCATGTTTGTTCCATCAAGGCAGTTTTCTGTCATCACCACTCCAACATAGGTGTTTGTGTCTACTTCTACCTCTGCATAATCAGAAACTGTTACTATTTCAACTCCAACATCCACCAGCGGTTCTACGTCTGTGTGGCCTTGCAGTGGATCCGACTGGGCTGCTCTGTTGGTTTCCACATTCTCAGCGGGGGGACTAATGACAGAGTGGAAAGGATGTTGCGGTCCATCTTAGAAGGTAGAACTGCACAAACAGGACAAGCCAGGAGTCTAGAAGAAAAATGACGTGATACTTCCCACGTCATAGACACTAATTAATGCAACCCCATAGATGCAGATGAAATATCCGCTGATAAGCTGGAAGCTCTCTTCTTTAGTCCATGGTTTTAAATAAAATTAAAATATTTGATAAATCTGATCACATAAATGTTTTCCACTTTGCCTCCTATTATTTTACAGGAGCTTTGGCCCAGATTTATATGTTCAGATTAGATTTTTTTCTTTTGTTTAATTTACTCTTTACTTAAACCTTCATTTCACCCCAAGCTGCAGTTATCACGATTGTCCACTAGAGGGCAGTATTCTATTACTTGTCCTGTCAGGCCGCAGAGAGACAGATTGAAGAACAATATAACATGAGGTAGAGAATTATCCTATCAAGTTTTAACCCCCCCCCCCCCGCAGAATCAATGTAATTAAAAAACTTATTAAAAAATGAGTCACGAAAAACTTAAACTAGATAAATTTTTATTTCCCTGTTCGTCTGAAACGTCTGTTTTTCTACAGTCTCAGTGATTTCTTTTTCCTTTAGAAGAACTTCAGTGTATTCAGGGAAAATCACGTTTCAAAACACGACGAGAAAAATAGTTTTTAACGAGAAACAAATTAGAAGATAATCCCTCCAGCTCTCACAATAGTTTGAACGTTTGTTTTGTTTTATTATCTCTCCCACAAAAAGCTCCCCCAAAGAAAAAAAAAAACATTCAGAAAGTGGTAAAATGGGAACTCGGGCGCCCAGATGTCATATTAATTATTACACCCAGCTCTGACTGGAAAGCCCCCTCGAGTAAAGTGAGCGCCCTCCCAGCCTCTGGAAGACCTGCAGCGGCCGCGCGCAGAGAAAGTCCTCACAAAGCGCTAATTGGACTCTGGAAGCACAGTGACAGGACATGGATAGGTTTCAGAAAGCCTGGCGATGGTGGAGGGGTGCGGGGAAGGGGAGGTGGGGGTTGGACGCTGAATAGGACCCACGCCTCTTTTTTTAAAACTCTCTTGCTGGGGCCAAAAAGGGAGGGAGGGGAGGTAAAGAAAAGAAAGTATAGGAGGCGTGCGGGGGTTGGGGGAATGAGGAGAGTCTTCAATGAAAGCTTGCTTTTGAATGCCACTGCCAACACAGGAAAAAAAAATGTGCACAATTTATTACAACCCCGTCCACCAGGCATGTATGCGTGCGCACGCGCATTGATATAATAAAAAAAACAAGGGGACGCTTGCACACAAGTGAGCACAGAAAACAAAGTTCACAGGAAAAAACCGAGACAAAAATTAAGAAAAAAACTATCACTATGTTTTAAAGCGCGCGCATGCGTATCGAGTCGAGAATTAGTTTGGTCTCTATTTGTTGTTCCTCGCTGAAAGAACTGTTTTTATCGTCCTCCACCTCTGAAAGCGACAATAATCGACAGAACACACCGCATCCGCGCTACTGTAACCACATCGGGTGTGTCCAATCATTCACAAAGCCTCTCCAGCGCGCAATCGGAGGGCCCCTCCTGGAGATTTTGCGCCTGAACGTTCCGCCTGTGCGGTTGATGATGTGCTCCGCTCAAAGTGGAAAATTTGGCCTGTGAGGGACAATAGTTCCTCAAATGAGCGGCAGTCGGGCGCGTCTGTAGTGTTAACAATAAAAACTAGACTGTTGTTGGAGCTGAAATGACAGCGAGCAGCTGATTTCCATGCGAAGCTCTGAGGACTGAAGGGTGTCGCTGTCTTTCAGCACCACACTGGGTGGATAAACCGAGCTGTGAGGAGGGTTTCCCACTTCAATTTTAGATTTTTACGTCATGACAAGACCTAAGAAAAACAAAATCTAGTCTTTTTCTTTAATAAAACACGTGCAAATCTTTTTTTTTTTTTTTTTAATATATCAACTTTTAATTTAATACGACAAAACGTAACTTAACTGATCTTAACTATAGATTCAGTTTTTATGTGATTTGACACTTTGCCAAAACGAACCGACTAATTAATTCATTCAACATTCATAAGTTGCTAAAAGCTGTAAAAGTTTCACGACCAACTCGGGAGTGAACAAAGTGTTGTGAGTAAATCAACACAAACCCCTCTGCGCCACTCACCTACACACACCCGCTACAGACAGAAAACAAAACAAAAAAAACCTCACCACTGTTTGTTTAGTGCTTCAAGTGGCACGCGTCCGGCGTGCGCAATGCACCGGTACCGGCGCAGGAGCCCAAGGTGTATCCACGCGACCAGAGGGCGTGGCCAGCCCCTCATCCAAACGTATTGAAAAGCAGTGGTGTCTTTCTTCGAGGACTCATTTCAGCTTTGAGAAGCGCGCGAGGCAGCAGCCCAGCGGACTGCCCTCCCCTCCCTCCACTAAAACAAGTGCGTAACAAGCGGCCACTCCACGTGAACGGCACGAGCGATACGCACCGCCTGGAGACTTGGTGATTCTTTTTAAGTTTGTGCGTATTCCTTTCCACTGGGAATGGACTTTACAGCCAAAATGGAAATTAGCGTGAGCCAGCAGCAGTTGATTCCACCAGCTTGCTTCTTTTCCGCCGCAGCGGCGGCGCAGAGCGTCCAGCTGAGCCCCAGCGGCAGCAGCCAGTCCAGCGGGAAGTCGGTGTCGAAGCAACCCAAGAGACAGCGCTCCTCCTCCCCGGAGCTGCTGCGGTGCAAGCGGAGGCTGAATTTCGCGGGTTTCGGCTACACCTTGCCGCAGCAGCAGCCGCACGCGGTGGCCCGGAGGAACGAGAGGGAGCGCAACCGGGTGAAGCTGGTCAACAACGGCTTCGCCACCCTGAGGGAGCACGTTCCTAACGGCGCTGCCAACAAGAAGATGAGCAAAGTGGAGACGCTGCGCTCGGCTGTGGAGTACATCCGCGCCCTGCAGCAGCTGCTGGACGAGCACGACGCGGTGAGCGCGGCGTTTCAGTCTGGCGTCCTGTCGCCCACCATGTCGCAGGGGTACTCCGCGGACATGAACTCCATGGCAGGTTCACCCGTGTCCTCTTACTCATCGGATGAGGGCTCCTACGACCCCCTCAGTCCAGAGGAACAGGAACTGTTGGACTTCACCAACTGGTTCTGAGCATATAAGGTAAGAACCAGTTCATCCAGATTAATATTACACAAGATTTATGATCATTCATCCCGAACTGCGACTTAACCTTTTTTAATCTCTTCACAGGAAAAGGATCAACTCCTTATACTGTTGTCCTGCGCTTGGGATGGTCCCCAGAGGTGGCTGGGTATCCTCAAGAACAAGATGCGCTGTGCACGCGTCCTCAGAACCCAGTCCTCCATAATAACTGACTGACGAGGCCTTAAAACCCCGAACAAACGGGGGGGAATCAGGCCCAAGATCAGCACCAAAGGATTAAAGACGGATCTCCTGACAACAAACAAACAAACAAACAAACAAACAAAAAGAATCCCCTAAAGTGAATTCATGCTCTTTGGTGGCACATTGAAAACATTATTTAACACGTCACTCTTCATCTATGCTAATCCAATCACACAAAACCAACTCTTTGGTAAAAAACAAAACAAACACAAACAACAAACCTCTCAGACGTCGAATTCAGAAAATGCTTCCAAGTCACGGATTATTCTATTAAATTCTATATCAAACGCTTTTTTAAAATATATTAAGATATTTTTGTATGTAAGAGATTTATAGATGTTTTGTACACAGCCTTTTTTGTATATATTTTTGTCTATATATTGCGAATTTGCTTCTATTACCTCTTGCCTATGTAGACGTGTAGTCTATTATTCTCTGGCTCTTTGTGTTCATGAGGTTTTCAGGAGTTTGACACTCCCGATGTTTTATTCTAGCACCAACGTGTCTTATTTAATAGCAGAACCATGTTATTGCATTATTTCATGTCACAATGATCAAAACCTTATGCAGCTATTGTCCAAACAGAGTGCAATAGCCATGCATTGTATCTTTACACTGCCAGCTATATATCCTCTTCACATAAGGAGATGTTATAAAGAAGAAGTCTTATAACCATATTTTCTACACTCTAGTCCAAGAATAAAATGAGAATTACTACTACTGCTGAATCATGACTTGTTTCTGGGGGGATTTAGGGAGGAGGATTCAGGTTGAAGCTTTCAACATGTGGTCAGTAAGTTGATGAGTATAAAAACAAGTACAGGAGGGGGTGGTGAATGCAGAATAATAAGTGTAATGAGCATAAAAAGAATCAAGGCTGCGGGCTTTATTATAAGAGAGAAGTAACTTTTACGCACAGTTACGCATAATATATTTACTTTCTCCTTGGTAAAGAATAAGAGAAAGTGGGTCATCAAAGCTTTAAAACAGGAAACCATCACAAAAACATTCATCGTTCAATTCTGCTCTCTTTTAATGAGAAGCAACACAACAGAGACTCAAAGAAATTGGGAAAAACTGTGCGTAAAATGCGAAATTTACCTCAATTTGAAAGGAAAGGTTTGTTATGGCGATAGAAGCGCGAAATTAATCTTACGGAAAGTATTTTACCTCTAAATATATCTACATTTCTGTTTCTGTGCGCCATTTGGTACTTGAGGCGCACATTCTAAAACGGACCAAAAGTTGGAAAGAGCTCTGGCCCTAGTTTAAAATTCAAAAACATTTCGAGAGAATGAATAGACAGGCGGGATGTCAGTGGTTGGCAGCAGATTAGGAGGTATATATTAGAATATGTGCTTCTGCACAACTGAGTTTGACTGGTAGGGCGGGAGGCTGCAGCCTGGACGCGTGTCTGGTTTAATGAGTGGATGGGGTCTGGGTGGTGGTCGAGTGGAGCCACAGAGATGAATTGGCTGATGGCGTGTGCCACCTGACGGCAGCATGCCGTTGGACACACAACACAGCCACAACCTGGAAGGGAGGGAGAGAGGGAGAGAGAGAGAGAGAGAGAGAGAGAGACTGCACTTTTTTCTCCTTTGATAGTAAATGTTGCATTTAGGATCCGTTTAGGGTCTAGTAGAAAACTAAAACGCTCAAAAATGAGTAATAATTAGATTCAAATCTTTCACTTAAGTCTCCAGTAAATGCAAACATCTAATATCTCTTTAAGATTCTAAAATGTTCAGCAAAGTTTGGCTTATTACGTGTTTTCTGTAAAAAAAAAAAAAAGAATTGAAAAGAAAGAAATTGAGAAAATGCTTTCCCACCTCCAACTCTGAAGGACCAGAACAGCCTTCAAACAAAGAGACCGGCCATTTCAAACAGATTCTTTTTTATAAAAAAGTAATTCACATACATTTTATGATGCGATAAAAATTTCTCGTTTATTGGAAACATGAATGAATGTAAAAAAAAAGCTCTTTACAAACCCCAAAAGTTTCCCAACTATTTCAATGTTTAAATCACCTCAGAAGTCCTCAAAGTTTTTTATGAGGCAAGAATGTACAACAGAAGCTTCATCAATAAGGATTTTAAACTTTAAAAATAGACAATTCCCATTAAAAAGCAACAGAACTGATGAGCATCCTCCATGTGTGCATAGCCCAGTACACTTAATATGGAGATTAGCATGTAAATGATTATAAGGCACATATTAAAATGGCATATTTAAAGGAAAATGAGCAGAAAAAAACATTTATGTTAATCATCTGAATCAGTTGACGCACGTGGAACAAGAAGTGCTGCAGATTTGATGACAGAGGAGGAAATTGAAGGTTTCAGTGCACTTACTGAAACTTTACATTTCTGTGAACAAACATTTCAAAAGAATTTGTTTTCAAATACTGAAATAAAACTGGACAAGGTTAAATAATATGCTGATTTCAACCTCCTCTGATATATTAGTCATTTAAAACTGCAATAAAGCCATGAGGAAGGTCATCTTCACATTGCAGCCAACTGGCAGAAGCAGCCTGGATGCAGGTTGCTTTGCCAGATGCCTGGTCTGGTTCTTGAAGGACACAGAGAACTAAGGACTCTGTGTGCAGAAGAAAACTGAAGACAAACATCAGTGTAAGTTTTTATCCGCGGAACGGCTCAACATGTTTGTCTGAAGAGTCGCTCTGACAGTTTTCTTTCGTGCGTGTGAACTACATGATGACATATGCTGCTTACAGGACGTCCCTGATCTAACAGTGTGGCTCTGCTGCCTGTCAGAGCCCATTATGTTTCCCTGTATGGCGGGATGTCAAGCGTGCACGGAAAGCAGGAGAGCACAGCCATGTCTAATTGGCAAAGCTGGGGCAAAACAATGGCTCCAGCCATGTAAGTGGAGTATCTTGCTGAATATCATTCATCAGTGTTGATTATGTTGGATGGAACTGGACAAACACCCACATCTTTGATGATTTTTTTTCTTTTTTTGTTCAACAATAAGTACATGTTGCATTAGAAAATGTACATGAACCCAACTTTGGAACCAGTAAGACAGTTTGTGCACCAATATAATACCAACTTATATCCCCCCAAAAAAGTAAACAAGTGTGGAAAATGAGGCAAAAGAGAAGATGATTTGATTTCAGTGAAAACAGCATCACATGGGCAGCAGCATATGTTGCTCCAAAACCTGCATCATGCCACAAGAACTTGTAAACCTTTAGACTGGATGCTGACAATAAGCTGGCTCTCTGGCTCTGAAGACAGTGTCAATAATGTCAATAATTCTGACCACAGCAGGTTGTGTTTATATGTATTTTGTGGTTGGATTTGATATTTAAAGCTTATGAAATCCCCAAATTCTTTGCGGCTTTAGTTGAAGTTTCTCATGTGTGATCCGACATCAAATATAAAACAGTTTCCATCAGATGATATGTTGTCTGTCATGTTCTATCAAATAAAGGGTTAAAAGGATTTGCAAACCATTGCATTCTGCAACACATGGGACATTTTAAAGTATTTTGGTTGCATTTCTTCAGTCTATCTGCAGCTGAACAATATTTCAGGACCACAGACAGCACTTTACAGCTCTATGAAGGAATCCACATCACCGGGATAAAAAATCATGGAGCATTATTATAATCTTTATTTGGGATTTCCCTCCATGCAGCTGTTATCCCTAGCATGGTGTTCTTTTATATTTCTGTCCTGTTCATCTCTTAACTGGTTTAAACAGATGGACAACTCCCATTTAGTCTGGTTTTCCTGGAGGTTTCTTCCTGCTACAAGGAGCTTTTCCTCTCGACTGTCACCTGCTGCCCTTTACATGCTCGTGATGATAGATTGATGCAAAGTAAAGAATTAATACAACCAATTGGTTTTGTTAGCCAGTCAACTTTTTACAAATACTGAACTGGACTGTACTGAAATGAAATAGAATTAATCAGATTTAATTAGAGTAAATTGGGTTGAATTGGATTAAAAGTAGACAGAAGTAGACTGCATTTATTTGCAAAGTTGCATATATCAGACAACACAGATGCAACTCAAGTTCAATTTCTTCATTACATCTATACGCCACATGTACATACATCTTCCTGTAAGACTTCCTTAATTTAGCCGCAAATGCTCTTAAAGAAGATAGAGATTACGGAGGAAAGCCTAAAACCTTCCCCCTGGACTCCTTTCCTGGAAGAATGAGTCAGCCCAGTTGGGTGCTTCATCTCCATCTCCAAAACACTCAGATCCCTCGTCTGTTTGATTTGATGATTCACAGCTTGAAACGCATGATCAAGTCCTCTGATGGTGTGACCCTAATGGGACTCATCAGCAACCAGAAAGGAGGCGAAGCGGCGAGTGGAGTGATCTCAAATCTTTTCAAAAGTCATAATTCATGAGGAAGCACACATTTTTTGTAAAACTTGCCCTTTGAATATAAAGATGGAACAGTAACATTAAAACTCTTGCCACCTTCTTTCCACAAAATGACGGCTGTGGTACAGTGAAGGCATCACTGCTGACATCAGAGCCATGTGGACTGAGCTCAGAGGTGGTTGGAATCATCGAGCGGGTTGGAGATGACCGACTTGTGAATGAGCATGAAGAGAGGCAGGTAGGCCAGGAAGTCCAGCAGGTCCAGCGGAGGAATGTGCTGCAGCTCCAATCTGATGGCCGCCTCCTGCTCCAGATGGATCCCCCCGGCCTTCAGCTCCAGCAGCAGCTGCTCGCCGCTGATGAAGCCCTGCTGAGCTCCTGTGTCTCCTGGCTGCTCCTCCAGGAGGAACAGGAACAGTTGCTGAAGGAGTCAGAAAAAGCATTTTTCTTTATTTTTTTCCTCACATTAACATTCTTTTCTTTCAAGACATTCTAGCTTGGAAAGCAGCTGTGATTTGCCCCCCCCGGGAGCAGATATGTTCAGGAAGATCATTGCTAACGTGCTGAAATGAAAACTTTCTGACCAGGGCGTTCACAGGTCTGGACTCAAACGAACTTAAAACAGGGAAAACTGGCTCTGGGTTTGCTCTCAGCACTGTTGTGTGGGAGTATGTTCATGTGTGACTGCGCGTTATTGTGCCGTTCAGCCTCAGATTACCACAGTCTTGTTTGAGCGCACCTGTTTGCACAGTTAATGCAGTCTAGGTAATAATTGTTGAGGGGGAGGGAGGGGAGATGGAGGGAGGGGGAACGTGGAATAATCCTTCTGGCAATTAGCCCGCTCCCTCCCAAACAGCCTCTCCAGTTAACAACCCTATCCCTAACAGCTCTGTAATTACAAAGCCTTCCCTACCTGGCCAGGGGTTCAGTTTCCACACCCACAGGCTTTCATGTTCCTCCGGCCTTTCAGCACTTCCTTGCGTGAATGAGGGCCGGGCTTGCTTGTGAGCGGCCAGCTGGTAGGCCAGTCCAGGTCCATCTGAGATGAGCCGTGTGTCTTGGGCTGATTACAGGGCTGGGCGGAGTGGCCGGCATGTTCACTGCTGGGCACTTTAATGAGATTAAGGCCGTGCTAATCTATGAAAAGGGAAAAGCACCCCTCTCTTTCTCTCTCCGGCTTGCTTTCCTCATTTCCATGCATGAGAGCTGAGTGCCTCTCTTGAAAAAAAAAGAAGCTTTTTTGTATAAAGCATGCTTTGGAATCGCACTTCAAAGAGTTCGCCTTGTATTTATTTCATTATAATTATACCTTGGGAGCCTGGACGGAGAGGCGGAGATGATGTTTGTGGCATGAATGTGACTAAAGCAAGAGTTAATCTGATGTTGCATTGAGGTAATCAAGTGTTCCTTGTGTAAACAAATTCAAGAGCACAAACATGTGGTGGGGAGTCTTTTACCTTTGCTTTGAAGAGCCTCACTTCAAGAGAACGGAAGTCCATGTTGCTGATTAGTGATCGCATAAACTCGCTGTGAGGAAGGCAAAAACAAAACCATGAGCTGCTGAAAGGAGCCTAAGCAATTAAACATGAGCGTAGTTAGGAGTCCATAAAATACATTAAAGCAAGCACTTGGATTAGAAGCTCTTAGCTAATCATTCAGATCGAGATCAAATTATTTATAATTCAGAGCATAACAACTTTCTTTAAACTTTGGAATTGTCCTGGTAGAGTAGAAAAGAACTTTTTAAGTAAAAAATAACATGCAAATTTACAAACAAGTCCTCTTCTCTAATGTTGTTGGTTGACATGTGTGGCGGCGTGGCGGGTGATTTTTGGCGGGACCGTCCCATGCGATGTTGTGTTTGCAGAGAAGTGATGGTAAAGTGTTCTGAGCCCATTGTGGTTGCTCACAGCGGCCTAGCTGACAAACAATGCGTGGGCACACGGGGACATCCCGCCACAGTAACGGATAAAACTGCTCTGCTTTTGGGGACGGTGGGTGTGGGTGTGGAGGGGGAAGCTGTGGCAGGGTAAACTGGGGTGAGCGGGACACATGAGGAGGGGAATAGGCTGTCTGGGCACACTCTGGTGCAATGTGACCACTCATAGACCAACTAAATCTAGGTCTGCTAAGATAATTAGAGGTAGACACGGCGGATTGTGTTGGGACAGACCTCTCCTGTCCAGCGTGTGGCACAGCGACGGCCGTCCCTTCTCTAACGAGCGCCTGGTGTTAATGAGCCCCTCCTCGCAGAGCGCTCAATGGCCTGTTAGAGCAAAGAATGAACAAGCACTAGGCCATCGAGTGCAATGCACGCCTGAGTGCTCCTCGGGCCGTGATTGGCTCTTGTCCTCCAACCACATAAGGCAGGGGCTTGATGGGGATGAGACGAGACAGGGCAGCTAATGATCATTAATTGCACTTGGTTTGCATTAAAAGAGTCCAAATGCTGGTGTGCAGGCACACTGGCGTGATAATGGCAAGCGTAACCAACGAGGGTCTGGGGGACTGGTGATGGACTGCAGGGAGGATAATAGCAGCCTAACCCATTTTCTTTTGTCCAGCCTCTATCGGCACCCCGCTGTGGCAAAAACAGCAGACTTCTCAGTTACGTAATGGCCAAGATTTTGGCGGTCTCGGTGATGGAGGGTGAAGGGATGCAAACATACTCCTGACCTAGTTTGATATTAGAGATGAGAGTTGTTTTGGGGATATTTTGAGCGGGCTGGGGGAAACTGTGGAGGTGGAGGGACAGTGTATTTGGCGGGAGTTGGCATAGGTCCCACCAGGAGGTTTTTGTGGAGACCCAGGACTTACTGGAGATCACATTTCTCCTGTGGTTGGGGAACACCTCAGTTTCCCCTGAAAATGATTGTTTGGATGGAGCTTGTCTAAGTCCTGCAGCCTCATGCTGCCTCCCAAATGAGCCCCTTGCTGACTCACCAGCAGATTTACGATAACAAACACACAGAGTATGAGGGACGGCACCACTGATGCTATTTGGAGATCCAGTTTGGCTACATAGTGATTGGCACACCACGTGAGGTGCCCTGAGGGAATGTGTTGCTGTGTGAGGAGCACAATGCTGCACAGGGACAGATGGGCAGAGTCAAGGGCCAAATCAGCACAGCATAGAGGGAGAAAGGGAGGCAACAAGAGAGCTGCAGAGATGAGAGACACGAGGGACCGACAGTTAAAGTTGAAAAGGAAAGAGAGTGAAGTGGGGGAAGGGTGCAATTAGCGAGCGGTGAAACTGCAAGAAACATCTAAAAACGAGGGATGCACCTTCTCAGATCTGTAAGCCTTACATGATCAGAAAGGCTGATTGTGTAACTACTGTTGCAGCTCATTTTCTAAGCTAGGATTAGAGACAACAGGATTAACTGAAACAGGTAAGAGGATCAGTTTAGTTCAGTAGGGATGAGATGACAGAGGGATGCCATTGTTTTCTCCTTGTTTAGGAGGTGGCATCATGAATGCTGATCTCCTCTCTTCTTCTTATTGAAATTGCAGAAAGGAGTTTTGTGGAAAGAGGTTTAATATGGACATTCATTATCATTACTATAATTGCCTCTATACAGAGCAGACACCCTGGTCTTTCTGGGCCAGTGCAGCAGTCAGTCTACAGGCCTCCTCTAATGCACAACACAAAGAACTGGCCGTAAATCAGAGGACCCATGACCCTGGCCCTGTCCTCGCTGTGAGGGACCACTCACTGCAGGGTGAGGGCTTTGGGTGCAGGCCTTGACCCGCGGGGACCTCCGGAGTGGGCTTGACTCCACTCACTTCTGTCTGTACGAAGCTATAGACCTCAGGGCAGGAGGGAAAAAAAATAATAAACGCTGTGTGTGGGAATTTGCAGCATATGGGTTGTAATGATGAGACACAAGAAGACTGAGGACAAAGTCTTCCAGGGGGGGGTTCAATCTTCGGTTACTTTCGATGTCAATTCATCAGCAAAGCAGTTTCTCAACTTTTCTGACCAGGAAAACAAAAAAACCGTCTTCCTGATTTAGAAAAAGTACCAAACAAATTGTTCAAAGAGATAAAAGGTACAAATCAATTTACTGAACGAACCAAATATCAGATCAATTTATTATATTGTATATATCAACAGATGTATGGTGGACTTTTAAAACTATGAAGCAAAGAAAAAAAATGTGTTTAGCTTTTAAAGAAGGAACATTTTTTGAATCTGGTGTAATAATCTTGTTTAGGTGCAACTGAATTATCTTTAACTACAACATGGCTAACATACACCTACAGGCCACTTGAATAGCATGCTTGTTCAATTGCTTGTTCACAAATATCTAATCAGCCAATCACATGGCAGCAACAGGTCAGGATGACTTGCTGAAGTTTAAATTGAGCATCAGAATGAGGAAGAAAGGGGAGTTAAGTGACTTTGAACGTGGCATGGTTGTTGGTCTGAGTATTTCAGAAACCATCTCTAGGGTTTACAGAGACCGGTCTGAAAAAGAGAAAATATCCAGCGAGCAGCAGTTGTATGGACCAAAAGATGTCAGATGATGTCAGAGGTCAGAATGGTTTAAGATGATAAAAAGGCAACAGGAAGTCAAAAAATCCACTAGTTCAAACCAAGACAAGAGGAGACAAGACACGATACCAAGGGGAGAAATTTGAGTGCAACAGGAGCAAGAAAGAGGAGATCAGAAGCAAAGACACAAAAAAGGTTGAGATATACACAAGAGTTGAAAGAATAAAAATGTTGTTTATAATTTACAATATATATAATAATAATGTATGCTGTCTTTTATTGTGCATTGTGGTTTCTTATGTTGGTCTACTGGTACCAGTGCTTGTCCTACTGTCCAACTACTGCAGGCATGAAGGATCACTGATGGTGCTCCTTCACATATTTGGGAAGGAGTCTGTCGTTTAAGGGGCTCTGCAGTGCTGTCAAAGTGCTCTGGAGAAGGTGCGAGCTGTTCTCCAACATGGACGATAACTTATGCATTTTCCTCTGTCCTCCTTTCTCCCATCACCTTTACTGGATCCAGGGGGCATCCCAGTAGAGCTGGCATTCTTGATCAGCTTCTGCTCTAGCAGACGGCCCCATAAAAAAGGCTGATGCCACCACAGTGTTATTCTCCTCAGCAGGTAAAGTCTGCTCTGCAGTAGAGTTCAGTGACCAGTTCAGTTTATTGTTCAGGTGAACACCGATTTAGATGTCATCATCTTTGTCCATTTCCTGGACGTTCACTGGTGTTGAGGGGGAGTTAGTCCACCTGCAGAAATCCACCACCAGTTCTTTGGTTTTCTACCTGTTGAGGTGGAAGTGGCTCCACAGGCACCAGTCTACAGGATCCTGCGTGATCTCTCTATACTCCCTATGATCCCTATCTGGGATGAGACAGACGATAGCAATCAGAGAACTTCTGCAGGTAGCAGGTGAAAAATCTGCAGTGAAGACAGTAAAGAGGAACGGAGGCAGAACCGTTCCCTGCGGGGCCCCCACACTGCAGACGACGGTGTCTGACACAGTCCCGTGAGGTGCAGATCCACTCCCATGCTCTCCAGCTTGTTCCTCAGCTGTGTTGGCTGTATAGTGTTGAAAGCACTGGAGAAATCAAAGCATGTGACTCTCACAGCTCTTCCAGGCTTCTCCAGGTGATGGAGAGCTCACTGTAGGGGAAAATGATGGCGTCGTTCCCAATGCCATGATAGGCAAAACTGGAGTGGTGCTGGAACTCAACAGAGGACGAAGATGAACAAGAACCAGCTGCTCCAGGGTCTTCCCCAGGTTCAGGCTCATGTTGAAGAGGTGTTGAACTACACTGCACAGCTGATCTGAGCAGGACTACAGGAGCCTGGAGATGATGCCATCTGGACCAGCAGCATTCCTCATCCCTGATCCTCTGTAGTTGATTCCTCACCTGGTTTATTGTGAGGGACAGGCTGGAGCTGGGGGTTTGTGTGCTGGGGGGTGTGGCAGGTACTGTAGGCGATGTGTAAGAGGAGGTGAGCTGGGTGTGGAGGTCTGGAGGGGGATAGGGCTGTAAACTTGAAGTGTCGACCATGGGGGCTTCAGCAAAGAGATTGGGGGAGGGGCAGATGACTGGTTCACTCCTGACCCCTGTACTCTGGTAGTTAGATGCTTTGTGAGCAGAGATGGTTTTAAGGCCTCTCCAAACTCCACTGATGTCATTGCACTGCCTCCATTTCTCCATCTTCCCCTCCCAAATCTTCCTCAGCTCATCTCCACTTCCTGACTTGAATGCTCTCTTTTTCTCCTTGAGGAGAGCTTTAATGTCAGGATTTATCCAGGCTTTTTTGTTGGAAAAGCACTACACAGATCTAATAGGTACGGTGTTTGACACAGAAGTTGATGTAGTCCATGATGCAATCTGTGATACTGACAACGTCTTCCCCATGAGGACGCAGTTCCCCCCACACAGTGTGGTCGAAGCAGTCCCTCAGAGCTTCATCAGCCTCATCAGACCAGCTTTTCACTGTGCGCTAGAGGTTTGTACAGGCAGCAGATGAACCAGGTTGTGGTCTGAATTTCCAAGTGGGGGGGGGGAGTGGTGATGAGTTATATGCTTCCTTGGAGTTGGCATAAAGCAAATCCAGCGTTTTATTGTCTCTGGTACAGCATGTAATGCACTGAGTGAAGGTGTGGAGAGTGGAAGATGGGGGGGGTGTTGGGTAGCATCTTCTGTATCAGCGTTGGCACACGGGGGTGTACGATGTTATTGCAATCACATGTGAGAATTCCCATGGTGGATAATAAGGCTGCATGCCAACGGCTAACAGCTCGATGTCCGTACAGCAGAGTTGCTCTTCGATAGCGATTGTGCCCAGTTACACCATTTATCATTTACATCCACTGCCAGCCCTCCACCTCTTCTCTTACCACTCTTACATCATGATGCTGCATCAGATACTCCCGCTGGTGCTGGATTAGCGCCGTTAGCTCATCCATTTTGTTGGAAAAGCGATCTTACGTTCCCTCAAACAATAGAGGGGAGAACAGGTCTGCATCTTCTCCTGGCTCTGCATTTTGTTCTGGCTCGCCCCCCCGACCCCGTCTCCTCAGCACACCTCTCGTTTTCAGACATGGTTGTTAAAAGTGCAAAAAACCCAAATAAGGTCAAAACAAAAATACAGAGTTTGTTGCCCATATTGTACTTATAAGCAAATTAATTGTGAATTTTTGACTAAAGCATGAAACTTGCAGGATTTTATCTACATGCCCCAAGGTTTGATTTCAGACGTGGAACCACTTTGTCTGACCTCAGGTGACCTTCAGGGGTCAGTGACCTCAGCATTGCATTTTTACACTTATCGTCTCATTATTCTCCATTACAATCTATCAGAAGAGGGTGTCAAATACATTACTCTCACTGAAGATGTAGAAAAATGTATTAACATGTGTAATATCAATATAAGAATCTACAATATGGTATGTTTATGAGTACTACAGCATTAGTTCCCAACCTGGGGTCTGGGACCCCCCAAGGGAGTTGCCCAAAGAGCACAGAGGGTCCACCGAGGCCTTGATTCAGATCAATTATAATTTAAGTCCACACGTTGTCCGTAAAGAAAAAAGTAAGTCTATATGTTGTTAATTTAACTTTGGCTTTATTGAAGGACAGGACTCAGCTAGAAAATGCTACAGTACTTATGGTTAGGATCTCAGTTTTGACAGCAGAAAAGCATGCATGGTTTCAGCACGGGTGGGGCCGGGGGTCCTGGTTTTTTAGATTTTTTTTTAGCATTTACATGAAGGCGGTCCTCGAGGAAAACAGATTAGGAAGCACTGCTCTGCAGGGTTCCAAATGTATCAGCTGGCCACTGGCAAGGCAGCCTGCATTCTTCAGCATATTGATACTTCAGAGCCGCATTAGGGGTGGAAGAAAAGAAATTGATTCACATAAGTATCAAAATCTTTTGTTTAATGATTTTAAAATCAATTTTTTTTCTGTTCAAAATTTAAATGCTTAATTTTTAGCTGGTTCAAACAAATTTGCT
>JAOXYM010000025.1:5928462-5938610 GCA_028567055.1 Leptatherina wallacei
AGTCTTATGAGGAAGAAGGAGAAGAAAAGCAGAAGACAGGAACACAAAATATATCTTCAATATAAAAAAGAAACTTTGAGTCTTCTCATCATGAAAAAAAGATCTGCTGCCTCCTTAAATTTGTGTGATAAAAAGGTTGAGGCGAGCTTGTGTTATTGTGTTTTTGAAAATAAAAAAATGTATCTCAAGATAATGACACATTCTGTTATCTCAAGAAAACAATCATCGTTATCTTGAGAAAAGGATGTTTAACTTTTTTGCATCGTCATGTGGAAAAAGCTTTGCCAGAATCACCGATGCCACCACCAGGCCAAACAAAAAAACAAAAACAACTGAATACAAAATAAAATGCTCCCGACATCTCAGCCATTAGTCAAAAGGTGTTCTTCCTCCCATGCTGCTACCAGGACATGTTGCTTTAAGATCTCTGCTGAAAAAAAGTTTGTATTTTTTGGTCTTGAACACAAATGATCCATTTCTTCCACAACATTTCTAAAATGCTACTTGGTCTGATCAGAGGACTTTTTCCCACTGTGTGACGATCCATCTCAGATTCCTCTGAGCACAGGTAAATTGACATCACCTCTGGACAATGTTAATGAAAATCTTAAAGTTTTAAGTGGCATATGAGATATAAAAACTCTGCGTTGTGGTGTCTGATGAAGGTTTCTCTCAGTAATCTCTTGCACATGTGGTTGCTGATGCTGCACTGTCAGAGATCAGAGATTAAAGTTGTCAACTTGGGCGTACTTGCACATAAATCCATCCAGATTCTTTGAATCATTTAATGGCATTATGTACTGCAAAGAGGAGAAATATGTAAATCTTCCAATACTTCTTGAGGAACATTTTTTAAAGCTTTTCTCACATGTGTTGACAATCTGGAGATCTCCTGCCTTCACGGCTGACATCATCTGTTGGAAATAACCTCATCACTAGTCCTAAATTGTCTCATCCAAACATTTCTTTAATGTGTTGCAGGTCTGACAGGTATATACATGGATGTGTATGAACAAATCAGTCCTGCATGTTCCTTGATCTGATTTGAGATCTGGGAAGTAGTGTGGTTATATACAATCAAGATCCTGAGAAAATCCTTGGGATTTGGGAGGTTTTCATCAAATACCCCTGCATTTGTACAGGATATTAAAGGTCTTAAAGTTTAAGGAGAAACAAAAAAGAAAGAAAAGTGATTATTTATGACCTCATTATTGTAAAACTCCAGATTCTTTATTTTAACATTAAAACATGAACTCATTTTCTTGAATTGGTTCAAAAGTCTTACATATAAAAGCAGAGATTAGATAAGGGGCCTAAACCATGAATATTTCAGTAGGCAAATTTGGGAAGGATGGCGACTTTGGGGCAAAAAACGGGGGTAGAAAATGGGGCTTTTAAGCTGCTGCCACTTCAATTTAGGAGATGAGAATGAGTCTACTGAATAATGGATCTATTCATTGGTTTGGAGAAGAAAGAGGAGCAACAGAGTTGATATCAGTCTGGACTTAAACCTCTGGACCTTTGGGGTTTCTCTGCAATAGCAGGGGGGCCTGTTTGAATCTGCCATTTATCAGCTTAGGCCTAATCAAAACCAGGCCTCGGCCATTCACATGCAAAACGTTACATTCGCAACTAGTCAACTTGACTTGTTAAAGCTTGATTGATCAAAAAAACCTGCAGGCTGCCTTCATCGCATCTGTTTGCAAATATCCCCGATGAGACGAGGCTGCAGGACGAAGCACACATGCAGCCGCGGCTCTGCCTGCATGGGACCGGGCAGCAGGGATTTAAAGTCCTCCTCCTCCCTGGTGGCTGGATCCACGCTCTGCTCAATCTACTAAAGTGAACTGGCACCTTGTGTGAGGCGGTGAATGGACTCTCCTCGTTTTCAGAGCTGAGGTTCACTGAACATCTGCAGGGGAGCTAGCAGCTGACCTGTGGTGACTTCAACAACACAAATGTGAACACATATTTAATAAAAAACATGTTTCATGCTTACTGATAATCACCACATCACACGTCAGTGTCTGGTAGGGTTTAAAATTGCCCCTCATGACAAGTCCATCATTTTCCAATGTTTCTGTTTCTGTTTTTCAAAGAACATCTTCTAAAGCTGTGGTTGATGTTTCTGAAATCTTACCAAGTTTAATATGGGCACAAAATTATGTAACCATCTTTAAGCAGATAATATGGATAGTTACGTGAACATTAAGCTGCAAAAAGAGTATTCTGTTGCAATGTTTTCACGATCAGCATCATGTTGTATTCTTATTTTTAAACTTTACATCAGAACTAGCTGCAATGGGTCATTTTATTCAGCCATTTCTCTGCTTTTCTATATTAAAACAATAGTTTAAATGTGTTCAGATCATCTTCACTTGGGATCTTAAATTAAACAAAACTGATATCCATCCTCATGGCCTTTCAGGTGGTTGTTGACAGCACCAGAGGCATTACTAAAGCTTCTTCTAAAAAGAGTTAGTAGAGTTAATTAAAAGCTGCAGAATAAATGCTTCCAGTCTAATTAGAGTTTTACACTTGTCATCTGATTGAAAATGGTAGTAGGGATCATGCTGGATCATGGTGGAATTAGGCTAAATATGCTAATAAACAATCATAAATATATATTAAAGTTGAGTCATATTTTCCCTTAAAATTCAACTCTTCACTAAAGTCCTTTTCACAGCAGACACAAAACATGCTAACACCTGCTAACACCTGCTAACACCTGGGTTTGGAGTGCGTTAGGAAAGTGTTTATTCTGTAATAAACAACTCTGCAGTGGTCACAGGAAATCATTGGCTGCATCTTTGAGCAGCATTTGTGGGAACACACAGATTTTTATTGACGCTGCCACAGTGAGTCTCTTTTTATTGTAAAAACTTGTTCACGTACATGTTTTTATGAACAAGGTGTGCTGCTCTGCGGCTGCTGCCTCAGTCTACCTGATCCTGCATGGACGGGTTGTAGTGGAAGATATTTCGTTGTGCCAGGACGCTGGTTCAGTGACAATAAAGTGATTCTGATTGTGAATACAACAGCATCTCAGATGCAGACTTTAAAACTGAGGGCAACAACTTGTGGACAAAAGATGAGACTGATCAATTTTACCTGATACACACAGTCCAATCAAAAATAATAAAGTGGGATAAATGATGTGATTATCAAATTTTTTGCTCCAGCACCACCTACAGAATACAGTTTAATCCCCTCCCTTTGTTACAGTTATCATGTTACCGTAGTTACAAGCTTGCCCCCTTACATAGTGGTATTACTGGACCAGCTCGCGATACACAGTAGCCTCTACAGCACAGAGTAAACATGCCACCACTGCCAATGGGACATGATCTAATTGTCTTATTTAAGTGTTTCGCTCCACATCTAAACACCAAAATGGCACAAGAGAGAACTTTACCGAGTCACTCCTCAACTACTCCAAGCTAGAAGCATGGCGGCTAATCTAGGAACTAAGAATGATCCAAACAAAGAACCTACGACTCATTTCATGGTTTTTTAACATCACGGTGTATTGATGTCGTTCTGCAGAGACCCCAACATTTGGCAGCACTTTCTGTTGGTGCTGATGAATGAAACCGGAAATTACTGGATGTAACTGGTTCTACTTTAAGAGACAATATTGTGTAAATACGATGAGTTATATTTCTCCGTACTTTAGAAGCAGACTAAGTCTGATCACATTAGACTTTCAGGGATATTTATGCACTCAGGGATATTTATATATACAATATTCGGAAGCATGCTCTGCTATCTGTAAGCAGGTTATTTCTTTCCGTGCTTTACTGCTCACGACATTTCTAGTTTCACAAGCCAGTGATGAAGGGATTAGCATAAAGAAGATTTAGGATGAAACTCTTCTTTGTGGTCCAACTGGGTTAAACATGTCATAAAATGAATATCAGTTTTCAGTGGTGGAGAAAGTACTCAAACTTAAGTGAAAGTATAAATAAAAAGACAAAATGTACTTAAGTAAAAGTACCACATTAACCTTTTTACTTGAGTAAAAGTAGAAATGTACTTAAAGTATTAAAAGTACTTGCCGAATGTAATGGCTAATACAGTGGCCTACAATATCATTATGTATGTATATTTTAACATTGATGGTATGGGCTGTGCCATTTTAATAAACAATGATGCAGATGATGCTACTGGTAACACTAGAAACATCAACAGTTCACACTTGGACTTCTGCTTCTGAGAATCAGATGAAGCTTGTTTTTTTCAAGGGGTGGCCTGCAGAGTTAAACACATTAAAGTAACATAGAACACTGACTCCAGAATCCATTTTGGGCATTTACTTCTGATTAGTGCTGTTGCATGTGCATCCTGCTCTCATTGAAGGAGGGTCTAACATGAGACCGTCCTTCAACGAGAAGAAGGCTTGCTTTGATTGGTTTAGTCTAGTGGACCAACCCTCCTGTCGTTTCTGATTTCGTTATTGATCATGTAACTTTAAAGTTGCAGGTGTTGTATAACCCCGGACCTCTTGGGCCAGAGTCCTGCAGGTTTTAGAGGCTTCCCTGTTGCAACGCACCTCATCCAAATGAAATGGTTCTCTGACGGCTTGTTGTCAAATTATGTACAAGCCTCTTAACGACCCGTTCATTCGAGTCAGGTGTGCTGCAGCAGGGAAACATCTAAAACCTGCAGGACTTTGGCCCCAGGCGGTCCGGAGTTGGGGATCCCTGCGTTAGATACTAACTACCATGAATTTCTGTTATGATGAATAAACTGAATACTTGGGGACTGATAACACCCCTTACTTACCCCATGCAGAGGTCATAAGAAATACCAGATAACCATTCAACTCAATGGAATTTCCTGCAGCGTTCTGAGGAACCGTATAATAACAATAATAATAATAATAAGACAAACAGACAACTGTAATATATAACGCAACTCATTGTAGAAATGTAGGGGAGCAGAGGGTAGAGATGTTTGCCTTAAAATGCAGTGAAATGAAAGTCAAAAGTATCTACAACTAAATCTACTTAAGTAAAGGACAGATAGATGAAGAACATCCTTATGTATCGTTCCACCACTGTACAGTTTTTTTGAGTGTTTTTGCTATTTTATAACCATCTTAGATGTAAAGTTAAAGCAGTTCTTTGAGTGTTGAAGTGAGCTGATCCTCATCAGGCCTGACCAGAGCAGCCTTGTCTCCTTTTTCTGCTGCTATGTACAACTTCTACAGAACGCAGCGGTGCTGGAGGAGGTCGGGGGTCCCTGGCTGAGGGGAGCGCTCCGTCAGGGAATCAGCCGGACAAAAGGAGCAGTGGAGTGAGAGATTGGTGGAGGAAGTGAGGGTGGGTGGAGGAGCGGGACAAAGCCGAGGCAGCAAAGCCTCCTGCCTGATAGCCTTATCTGATTCCACTCCAGCGCTTGATGGCTTTTTTTTTTCACCCCGCCTTTAAAGCGCACAGGTTTGGCTTTTGGTGTGAAGCCTAGCAGAAAATGTTAATCAAGAGAGGGACTGTGTGGAGAAAGGCGAGAGAAAGGGGAGAGTCACTCTGCTGAGGCCGTAATCTGTAATGAGACCGAGGCGATTCAGTTGCAATTGAGAGAGGAAGAATGGGGCCATGATGATGATGAGCAAGGAGGTTCACTCTTTCACTGGCGTTTGTTTTTCTGTTTTGTTCCTTTTCTCTTGCAGAGTCACTGCTCCCGCATCGGTCTACAGCTCGCAAACAGCCGCGGGTCACAACTCATTTAACACGCACTTGGACATCGTTTTTAACGTCTGCAGCTGACAGATAAAAAAACTGCTGACTGCTCGTCTGACCACTATTGCTACTCATCTGTGTATGATTTATATTTCCCTCACTGGTGGCCAGGGCTGGAAATCAGACCTACATGCTATTTTGCCACCAACTGAGACAGAAACCATTTACAGCCTAATGATCAAGAAGAGATGGCTGGTGTGAACTTCTTTAGTTACTTTTTCATCCAAATTGATAATTAAATTTTTTTACACTTAACACTAAAGAAGTTGAACTTTAGGTTTTGCTGAAGAAAATTTACAAAACATGATGTAAAATGTATCATTTGAGACATCAAAAAGTTAGGTAAAGACAGTAATGATATCAGCTAAATCACTTAAAGATAAAGAAATGTCAAGTTGTTTTGGTGAAGATACTCATGACTGCGAAGTTACAGTTTACATTAATATTTACCCAAACACATAATATACAAAACTTAAATCTATAAACCACCCCTCATATACTATATTTAGCTTCCAAACAGCCAGACTTTCTTACAATCTTTTAAGGTGGTCTTCATCAATAGTCTTCTAAATGCTTCCTTTGGACATTGGCTGCTTTTTCCACCCATTTTCAGTAGAATCTTTTTGTTTGTTTGTTAAGGCACTTATCACTGACCTTTGACTCATTCAGGCATAAAAAAGGGACCTAACTCAAGGGATGAACCAGCGTATCTGCACAGAACAAACGACTTTGCAAAGAACGCATTTTAAAAAGCATTTCCAGGCACTTTGCTGCTTGCAGCCCGGTGCAAAGACAAAGCATTTGTCCCCATTTATTTAGTTGCAACTCTGAAAATGTTAAAAGATAACAGTTTGATAGACATAAAAAAGGAAGTTTCTCACCAAAAAGGCGATTCTCTAAGAGTTATTAGCCAAAAATGTGGCCTCTCTCAGCATAACATGCAGTGTTTTCTTAAAAAGTTTGAAGACAGGAAAAGTGGAGGAAGTGGAGGACAAAAAAAAGAAGTGTCAAGCCTAAAAGAGCATCTGAAAGTGTCTTAAAATAAACAGAAAAAGGATCCAGAAAAGACCTGACAGGACCTGAGAAATGCATCTGAACCTTCAGCTGATCCATCTAGTGCCTCATCAGAAATGGTCTGAACGGTGGCTGTAAGGAGCCAAGACTCAAAGAGTAAAGTAGTTTGATTAGATCTAACTGATTTATTCACACTAACTTACTCTCAGTCTGTATGTTAGCACCTGCTCTGAAGGGGTTAGCATTGGCATGGGTAACCAACCACAAGCTGGAGAAGTTACTTTGTGCTTTATAAATAAATTAGATTGGAAGATAACACTTGTCCCCACACAGAGCAGGGGTTTATCAGAGAAAACCTCCAGAATCTGGGAGTGGAGAGGATGAAATGGTCTGCCTGCAGTCCTGACCTCAACCCCATTGAGGACTTGCAGGATTAGCTAGAGTGACCTACACAACCACATTGGCTGACTGTTGATAAATGCTGGTTGAAGAATGGGATGCCATCCCACAGCAGTGTGACCAAGCTGGTGACCAGCATGAGGAGGAGGATCCAGGCTGTTCTGGCTGTGAATGGTTCTTCCACGTGACACTGAGGGAAATGAGGGTTGTTAAATGAGTAAATAGTTAAATTGACAATATGTCTTATTTCTTACATCTTCAATCATCCAAACCCATATACAAGTCAAACAAGAGTCAATAGCAGAATAATCTGTTTGTCATTTAGAAAGTTTTTCATACACATACCCAACCCAGCTGCTCATCCCACAAATGCATGTTCCTTACAAATGTGGACCATTTAAAAATGGGAAATAAACAACATTTCCAATGATTTATTGTTAATATGCATTTTTATAGCAAATAATTCAAACACTAATTTTCTTGAAAGCAACATAAAAAGTTAAAAACATACTTAATAAAAAAGAAATAAAATGTTTTTAAGGGGCCAACTTGGCCAGTTCATATGACTCCAATTAATCCAGCAGTGGGATTCATTTTTGTGCTGCAGGGTTAAACAACACTGAATGTGCATATTTGGGTTTTGAAGAAAAAAGATGTTTGCATTTTCTTATTTATTGTTTTCGTACTGAAACTCAGAAAAATCCCATCTCATTTGACTTGCTTTTTCATTTTAAATAATTCATGTTTACCAACACAAAAGTTCACCTCTGTAAAAAATGTGACACACATACACTCACAGAGAGGCATTGTTTTTTTAACGTCTACTTGTTTGTTGCTCTCTTTCCCGCTTAATCCCAGACTTTTGTTTCTGCTCATCAACACACTGTATATAGTGTCCCATAATTCCTTCAACAAAGATGACATTCAGCAGCAAAGAGGAACTGACCCCCTTTTTTAATAGCGGGAGAATGTCAGAGTGCATGCCCCACATATACAGGCATAAAACATGTGATTAGCAGAGCAAATTGCTTCACACACGCCCATAAATAAACAGTCTAAACAAGTTTTTAGCTGCACAGAGTCTACGAGAAATAGGTTTATGGGATTTTTTAGGTTTAATGTTTTAAATTTCAAATTATCCTTGAAAATCTAGAGCCTAAATGCACTGACAAATCCATAAAACATGAGGTGTGATTTTGCAAGATAAGGAGGCGAGAGATATACGCACTGATGCAGACCTTTAAACCAGGCCAAGCATATTATTTCTCAATAGTTTAGAATGAGGCATTGTTGGGTGCTGTGAATAGGCTCCATGTTAAGGTAAAGATATCTTATCTGGTTAAAGAGTTACAGGAAAAACACTGGACTGCAGTGGGCCAGCAGGAGGTGTAGTAGAAGGAACTCTGCAGGTTTACAGACTGAAAATTAGTTTTAACTACTTTAGCCTTTACTTGTCCTTTCGGTTGTTTCTTTTTTCTTTTCTTTTTTTTTACCATAAGATACAGTTTGGAAATAATGCAAGCAGCATAAAGTATGTAAATTTCCTATGATACCCATAGAAGTTAAGTGATATGACATACTGCAAATATACCTGGAACAGATTTAATTCAACCAGTAAAGATTAAAGAATTAAGATTAAAAGATAAATGAACAGAGCTCCTCCCAGATGAGGTGAATCTAGTGATAGTCTTGCTATACATTTAGTATTTAGAGCATCCTAAAATGTATCCATTCATCTCTTTTTGTTGGAATGTTTCGAGGTTAAATGCAGGCAGAGTAGACTTTGCCTTTATCTAATTCTAAAGTCCAGAATAGGGGCGCCCCAGTCCGGTCCTGGACAGCTACTATGCTGCAACTTTTAGATGCATCCTTCTTCAAAACACCTGAATAAAATGAATGGCTCATTACCAGGCGTCTGCAGAGCTGAATGACATGCATGATGGAATTCAGCCATATGATTCAGATGTGTTGGAGAAGGGATGCATCTAAAAAGCTGCAGGATAGTAGCTGTTGAGGACTGGACCTGGGCACCCCTGGTCTAGAAGGTGCAGTGAGACTGGTTTTACAGACACTACTGGGAAAAAAACAACAACAACATTTTGATTTTCGTGTTCTGCAGTATATAAAAAGAATAAGCTTCTTCCTTTTCCACAACAAACCCCTACATGGCTGTAAGATTACATTTATTAGCAAGTGTTTGAACAAGTGAAAGGTTTGTAACTCAAATAATAAAACCTCTCAGATTGATTCATTTGCAAACAACTGTATGTTTCTGATATAAAAATAACCTAAATATAGAAGTTCTCTCTATCCCAATCATTATATACCCCATCAGATCTCTAAAACCAATAATCATCAATTCTGGCAAAGCAGGACAGATCTGATTTGTTTCCCACATCAGATCTTTTAGACACATCATCTACTTAATTATGAGCATGTGATCAGATTGGATAAGAATATCCAGACACATCCAGCTTATTTGCATGGGTTTTTGTGTTCATAATATTAATATTGTCACATAAATTAGCTATTTATTTCTTTTTGCCTCATCTAGATTGTATCCAGATTAATTTGATAAAGTTTTGGACAAAATGCCGTATCAGCGGTGCTCTGATGAAGACGGAACGGTAACAGTCGAAACATGTCGGGTATGTGTGACAGTTTACGTGTCTGATTAAAAAGAAACTGGTAAATTATCTAAGAACTTGAAACTATGAACATAATTGGTATAATGTAGAAAAGTCTTGAGCCATCCCTAATTTTCCATGTATTGTATATGAGATAACCTAACTCTGTTGCACTATATAAAGCAAAAACAGAGTCTGTATTATACCAAGAAGCTTTAAAGTCAATATTTTGTTCTTCATCAGTCTGAACCCTTTTAAACTGTTTTTGCTAATTCTTTGGAGTAGTCTTTAGGACCTCCATCTGACCTGTTGCCACTGATTTTAACTCAGTTCTGGTGTCATTTGGCATCCATCAGCCCTTTCTCCC
>JAOXYM010000025.1:5942789-5959567 GCA_028567055.1 Leptatherina wallacei
GAGAGAGAGAGAGTACGACTGGCTGTGGAAACGCAACAGAGATCAGGATTTACCAAACCTGACGGCACCAAACTGCCCAGTACAGAGCTTTATAGTTAGTCCATATCAAGGATTGATACTATTGCTCTTTATCAAGCAGTTATTTAACTTTCAATAGATGCATGATTAAAAGTGGAAAAAGAAAAGCGAACACTGCAGTTACAGTGGTTGTTTGGTCTCCTGTGGCTGGCCTATTAATACTGTGGTGTTACAAATTAGTATTTACTGTGACAGCAGCAGTTCTCCTCACCCTGCATCTGACACTGAAATGCTTGTTCTAAGATCTTATTTGTGTTTTAAATGGTAACCGCAGTCACAATAACTAGAAAATATCTTTAAATTTCACTGTTTCACAGCCGTGTGTGCACGATGACGGTTCTCTCTCCTCCTCCTTTCTCAAGCTCACTCCACCAAAAGAAGACAGGCTTAGAAGTTTGAATATTGTCTTTACAGACATCCAGAGAAGTTTAAAGCTTTTACAAGCTTTATGTAAACTGGCTGAGTTGGCTGAGTGAGAAATGAAATGATGAAAGCACTCAAACTGAAAGAAATGTTCACCACTGCAAGTCCCGGCTGAAAATCATAGACTCTCTGTGTCAGTCTGTTGTCTTGGTGTTTGGAAAGTACAGTCCAGCAGATTTTAAGATCTACAGTATCTCTGTGAAAAAGCTCAATCATGGCCAGAAAATGTGACCCAGTTCAGTAAAATTATGGGCTGAACAGCCAAAATAATGACATAAAAAACGTACTTTCCAGCTCAAAAAGGGCGAGGGTTTCACGCTGACATCTGATTTTCTCACTCTGAAACTACCTCTGATTGAAAGAGAATCATGTCACTTTCAAAAACTGTCCTAATCTGTCGATTGGTTTTCACAAACGTAAAAGAAGCGCACTTAAACGGCAGTCCCTCCTCCTGTAACAACACAAAAGCTTCTCAGCAGTAATAACCTCGCAGCAGAACGATGATGCCAGCTGCAGAGTTCCCCATCCTGCTTGATTACCGTCTGAACAGACCTGTTCAATCAGTCCACTTTAAAGGAGCGAGCACTCACAGAATAAACTCTGACCTGATTGACCCACGCAGAGGGCCGGCCCCCTCAGCCTTGGATGCTTATTGTCGGGCCCACAGGCTCCAGCTCTCTCACAGAGCCAGGGATGCCAGAAATTAGGCACTCGAGGTAAACTGGAGAACTCCTGGCTGAAACTCCTGGCTGCAGAGAAAAGGCAATTCTAAAAAAATCAAGTGGCATAATTGAGGGTGAAGTTTTAGAGTTGAGTGTTGGTAAATGCACTGAGGTGTTTGTGTTTTTCATGCATTGTTTATTGTGTGAATAGGAGGCAGAGAGGAGAGGATTGGCTGTCAGACATAGCATTCAAACACTGCTAATTGCTAACAGTTAACACTTAACATTTCCGATCGGTTTTTTGATATTTTTTTAACAGCTTTGAATAAAACACTGTTGTGTTTTAATGCACAAATTTAAATGTCACAAATAGTAGAGGATGACATGCTGTGTTGAAGAGAAACTAGAGGACTGGTGTGAGCAAGAGATTCAAAAATGAGATTAGAATATAAATACATATTTGGTCGGCCTCTGCAGGGCTCTGACTGGAGTTTTTCAGCATGACAACCCGTATTTTATTCAGGGTTTTTAGAAAGAAAATTGTTTTCAGGAGCAAAAACAGATGATTTTTTTTGTTAAACTCCATAAAACAATGAAGTAATTGTAATACTTTATGGGCTTATGTTATGCAGTCTAACTGGTTTTTATCAATTCTTTGAGAGATGGTGCCATGCTTGATTTGTTTCCTGAGCTTTTCCAATCACTTCTTAAACAACAACGGATCAATCTTGTCGTCACTTTTCAACAAACAAGAACATACAGCATGAAAAAGAGAAAATGAAGGTGAAGAAAACTTGGATTCAGGAAGCTGAACAGAATTTGGTTAAACTTTGACAGGAACATAAATGCCTTAAATGTATTCAGAGTGCGACATCATGACAAACTCAAGAGTGGAGGGTGAGAAAAACATACTGAATTAACAGTGTAGATCCAAACTTGACTGAATAAGAGCTGGAGCTCCTTAATGAAGATCACCTCCGGGGGTTAAGGCCTGTACAGATTCCTCTCTCCACATTCCTTGATTATCCTTGTATGTCTGCTGTCATCGGCGACCCCCCCTCGCCTGCTAAATTGATCAGTTTTCATCTTCTCCAACCACACTGTATTGCAGGATTCCTCAGCTCCGGTCCTCAAGACCCACTGTCCTGCCGGTTTTAGGGGTTTCCCTGTTTGCACTCACCAGAGCCAAATAAATGGCTCATCAACAGGTTTGTGCAGAAACTGAGAACAAAGTGTCGAGGAAATCGACTTCATTTGAACTGGATGCTTTTAGGAAACCTGCTGTAGAGTCTCTAACTGTTGTCTTCACTTTAATGTGAAGGTGAAGTTGCTCCTTCTTCAGCTAAAACCACCTCACTGTCAAAGATTTTCCATCAACTAGATGCTGAATCAAGTCAAGTCCAAAACCAGGAATGGTGGAAGCTTGTTCTGTCAGATTATGTAGAACTGATCTCTGCTCTTCAAATACTGCCAGAAAGCGATTATTTCATAAGGGAAAATATGTAAAAAAAAAATTAAAAAAATCTTGTAAACAATGGGGCATTATTTTGCTGGTATCTCTAGTTGGTTGCCGTGCCAACAAAGCGATGATTTCAAACCAAGCAGACAGCAGCACACAGTCTAACATGGCAGGCCAATAACCCCGAACGGCACAGCCCAGATGACAAAAAATGTAAACAAAGTTTTTAAATGTCATCATTGTGGCCAAAGTAAAAAAATATTTAAAAAAGCTTTAAAAAAGGGCCCAAAAATAACAGGCTGAGACAATTTAATCTGTGTTAGTAAAAGAAAAACCATCTTCCTGTGTTCCCAGGTCTGGTAATGAATGCTATTCATCATGAGGAAAGTGGGTCCTTGCACTGCAGGTTTGAGATGTTTTCCTGCTTTAACTCACCTGGCTTAAATGAGTCACTAACAGAATCCATTTCATTTGAGTCAGGTGCCATGAAGGAAGGAAGCATCTATAACTCGCAGGTACAGCAGCCCAGCAAGACAATGATATTACCTAATTACACAACAATCCAAAGACTGAACTTGGCCGTTCAGTCAGGGTTTGTTGCAGATCTTGCTAATTGTAAACAGTTTGATAATAAATGCTCACACATCATAAACAACTCACAGTCCTCAAAGTTGGAGTGGCTTTTGCTGCTTTTGCTCTGACGAGGTGTGTTGTCCTGCAGCTTGGAAAGCATGCTCAGTGCCTTTGTCTTCTTCTCCTCCATCCGTCCGTCCTTCCCTTCAGCTCCGGGTTCGCAGCTCCGGGGCCTTCTCTCTTCATCTGAGGCCTGAGCATGGTCCGTTCTTCCTGGATAATTGGCTTCCTCATCAGTGGGGGCCCCATCATGTGAATGGGAACCTGGAATTGAAAACACAAGACACGAAATATACCTTAAAAACCCCTGAGGAAATATCTAGCATGCTCCCTCTGACAGCTATGTGTAGTTAGTTTTAAAAACCGAACTCCCTAAATTCTAACTCATTTGTATTCATGATGATCTACATTGAAGTAGCCTTTACAACCTATTAGCGGCCCCCTAATAAATGCTGATTCTCATCTCATTGTTCTCTGAGATGCCACAGTCACACTTCCCTTCAGTCCTTTCAAAGCCTCACTAAGAAGCGGACGCTGTCCCTGAAACTTAAACAGCCATCCATTTTGTCCCTGACCAGCCAATTAAAGAGTCCCATTATCTCCCAATACAAAGTCCACAGAATACACTTCTTGGTGTAGAAGCGTGGAGACAAAGAGTACCATCAATGCAGACTTGAGCTTAAAGAAACCTCAGATTGTCTTCTGCAATAGTTTCAGCCTCTTTTCTTCAAGCTACTTTTGCAAACCCAAGTGTTTGGCGTGTTGGTGCATGGGCGATAATTCAAAATGTGATACATCTGGAGACACTTCTATTCATTAAGAGAAGAGAGCTCGGCCAGACGAGGAGCTGACGTGCATCAGATTCATTAAGCCTCCTAAAAAAAGGTGTTGAGAATTCATTTACGCCGCTGGTGAGTGTGCAGAGGTCAGCAGCACAGATTGATGGAGCCACGTCTCATTTGACAGGACGTCTTCCACCACGCTGAACACAATCACACGCCTCTACGTGCCGCTAGAGGCCCAATGTCACCGAAACAGACGACAAGAGGAGGAATTTATTCATCCTCGTGGCACAAATTCATCATTTCTTCTCGTATGCAACAAAAACCATCAACATGACACCATGATGAATATCATGGGAAAAAAATATTCATTTTCAAAACTTTAAACTTTTCATTGAATGTGTTACGTTGAAAACAAAAAACATTCCTGCATTTGCTTTTCATGATACTTCATGTTTTTCAACTGAGTCTGAAATAAAAAAAAATTTATGTTAACATTAAATGTAGCCTAACAAAGCTTTGGTTATTCTCCATCTTCACTTTAAAAGCAATTAAAAAACCCTTAATAGAAACAGATGAACCAGCAATAATTCTATTTTTTAAATCAACCATTTAAATCAATGCAACACTAAAGGTAAGAAACAGCTGGCTTCCTCTGGTCCATCTTGGATTATTCTGAATGCATCAGAAAAAAGCACCTGAAGCTTCTGTTTTACTAAACTTAGCACAAAGAAAACAAACAACATTTTTGTTTGGTGGATTATTTTTTTGTTGTGAAGATGCTTCTTGGCTTTAAGCTCAGGTTTGTAGATAAATAATTGAGTTGCCTCTTGAGGGCAGTATTGGAAATATGTGGAACAATCAGAGCAGTGAGCTCGTCTTGGATTTGTTGTTGGTCATTTAGCTTTGCTGCGAAGAGGAAAACAGATGTCAGTCGGCATAAATCCACTTTGTGGGTTAAATAATGAAGCTGTTGTCTGACTCTTCTCTTTGGTTTCTCCTTTCCTCTTTATATTTCTGAAGCTTTTGACCTCTTGTTATTGAATCGGTTGTTTAAGTTAACTTACCGCCAATCAGCATCAAATAAACATGGAGCATCATCTCTGAGGGCTATGTGTGTACATTTCTCTAAAGAACTGCACATAATTCTGTTTCTGTATATTTATATTTACTACATCTTTTATTAATTTTCTGACGTTGCAAGTATTGCTTACACTGTTTAATTTCATCATCTTTAACGTAATTCTACAATTTTTTGTGCTAAACCACATCTGGATGGGAGAGGGTGCTGCAGTGGTCATCTAGGAATCTGATAAAAGAAAAAAAAAATGATACTTATACGGTTCTTCGATTGCAACAACCATTACTGAGTTAATGTTGTGTAAGTAACTAAAATCTGACAGAAATAGACCCCATGTGTGGACCTAACAGTATAAAGAGCTTGGAGTCCTCAACTCCTTTCCTCACTTCATACATCTTAAATGATCACATAAAAAATTTCTCATTAAAAACTGATGAAAGACATGATATAAAGCAGAAAAAGTTGGAAATCCTGAGAAGATGAAACTGCAAACCAAATTAGCTGATTATTAAAATTCTGCTATAGATGAAACGTCTAATAACTGAAGTTCACTCTGCTTCAATAATGCATCTTTATATCTGGGTGGATCTATGACTCAAAATTATTCAGGATTTGTTTCCTTTCTTTGAAAATCCTCCAATCCTAACCTCCAACATGGTCTAATCCATGAATGCACAGCAGTGATTAATGGTCAGTTCAAGCTGGAAACAAGAGCTCATCTAAAACACACAGAGCAGGTTTCCATACCAACCGCAGCATCTGAGCATAGCAGATAGCTGGATTTGGCTGCAAGCGGCCGAGTCAAATCCCCTCGCTGATCTCAGAAAGGCCACCAGAGACAAAAAACCACACAGACACACCGCCCACAACACACACTGCCTGCCCATCAACATCCAGCGCACCAGGCAGAGGCAAGAAGGTTGGACTTGTATCTTTTTCTGTGCGTGTTTGAGAAAAGGATGAGCATCAGCGAGACAATCGGCGTGCTGAGGCTATTCAGTGATGCCACCCAGCGCCTTCACTGCTCTATCTCCAGAAAGAATGGCAGAATAGGAGCGGGGAGGAGTAAAAAGGAAAATCCTTGCCAAATTATTATTCATGGGGAAGGGGATTTTCCTTTCAGACCTCCTTTATCGAAGCCTTTCCCAACACGTCACCCTCTCTATCAGCCCTGACAAGTGCCAATCAAAGGGCTTGGGTCCAGGTTTTTTGAGGAAACGCTGGAGGATTTCAGAGACAATAGCCAGCAAGTCCACAGTGGTGGTGGCTTAGAGACAATAGTAACATGGCCATACTGTCAGTGTGTGGTCCTTTGGGGGGGAAAACGATCCTTCCTCAGTACACGACTAATCTCTGCTTGCATCAACTCTGTCTTTCTGCAGCTTAATCTCTCCCGTAGCTTCCTCAGCTTTCCTGGAACAATTCACTGAGGTCAGTTCAGATTAGTGCTCTTTGTGGCCCCGCACATCGCTACATTCATTTAGACACTAACATCTTTAGTAAGCAGCTGAATGCTAAACTGCAGGGTGAGCGCAGAGTGACCGGGCAGAGGAGGAACAGCCATGAAACAAATATGAAGGGCAGGGATTACTCTACCTATGAATCCCTGATGAGCAAACATGGACAAAGGTCTTATCCAAAGCCTCGCTGGGGAGTAGGAGCATCTTATCGCTGCTGATTTCTGGCTCTGGTTTAATCTCTCAATCACTTAATCACTTCACATCGAACCAAAAAGACGAACGGCTCTGTTCGAGAAAAAAAAAAAAAAAAAAAAGGGATTTCTTTAAAAAAATGTATATTTTCATATTCGACTAAATGTCACTATCAGAGGAGCACCAAGCAGGATGTTAAAACTGATGTATAATCTCTTATATTTTCCAATTATTTGTCAACTTAATTATATTCAGATGCATCATGGGAAATGTAGGATGTACTTTTTTGGGGACAGGAGCCCGTCGACATGCAAGGAGATGAACATAACCACGATTTCTGCAGATTTAGATGCATTAGATGGAAATCTGAAAAACTTAGTCAGCGAGCATGCTTTATGTTAGATCATTCAGATGGGACCAGTTTTAACACCAAACGAGAAAACTAGGCTTGAATTGGATTCTTTTCTTTAAAAAAAAAAGAGAGATAAACGCACAAATGCACAAATGTAAACGTGCTACAGTTAGCCTAGCAGTTCATTTGCATCCGATTGTCCCTTGGCAGGTCACAACAATACACACAACACATTGTATGTCGGTATAGCGGTTTACAAGAATACATTTGATGTTTGCAAACCAGATTATCTACAATGTGTACACACAAAACCATGTGTACACATTTTTCAGTACATGCAAACAAGTTTTTATGAAGGAATGAATGATGAGGAGCGTCTCATGCATATCTCAGACCACACAAACATTTTAGAGCTTGTTGACGATGATGGGAAGAAATGGAAACAATAGATCAGATCAAATAGGTTTTCTATTTTTCAAATGAGCATCTCAATTTATGTAAAACTGAGGTTCGGATATTGTGGTCATCGTCATGTCTGATGAGTAAAGACTTACTATGATTGAGTAATATAAAGAGAAGCATGTGCACATAAAACTAAAGTTTCTCCATGAATCTAATCGTGTGCTCAAATGTCCTTTTTATAAAACCAGCGACAGAAAGCACTCTGATGCTTGAGTGTGCGACGCATCAGTGATTACAGAGGTCGACGGGATAGGGACGGACAGATATTTAGACCTCTTGACGGCAATCAGCAAACGGGATAACATCAACCAATGGCACTGGCTAAGATTGGTCCAAAAATGGAAAATATTTATTGATATTGTTCTTTGTTAGGCACTAAATAAATAAATAATAAACTGAAATAAAAGTGTGTTCATTCAAAAATAATGAGATCAAAGGCTGAAATACTTTGAAACAGTTTTTCTTTTCTTTGTTGTCTTCCCATTAAAAAGGAATAGATGAGAAAAACCACCAATATCAGCCCAGAAGTTTGATTTATCTCAGGAAATAATTTGTTAGATATTTAAAGTCCAGCATGAGACCTCTGTGTTTTTCATTTGTACAGAAAAGATTTGACATCAAAAATTAGAGATGGGAATTATTATCTTCAGGTTTGCAAAAGTATTAATATTAATATTGTTTTGGATAAGTTTAAAATGTTTTTATGAAAGAAAAAAAAAATTAATTAAAGAAACAAATTGGATTTTATTGAATCTTTTTTTTTTTTTTTTTTTTTTTAGATATTTCTAGGCTGTATTGCCCGGCCCTAACCTCTTTAGATATAAAACAATCTCAAAATGTTTGGTTTACAACATTTATCAGAAGGAATTGTAATTAGAAAATTGCTTCTTTTGCCTTCATATTGTAAAAGTGGAATAATGAACTAATGATGGATACAGCAGGCAGGTTGTGTTTCAGATAAACATTTAGCTTGATGTGATCATGATGTAGCTGCTGCAGTGAACAAGGCCATCAAGACTGAACCAAAACCGACACAAATAGTTGAAACTAATTTGATTATAGTAGCTTTGAATATGTCCTTTACACAAACAAAAAGGTGAAATCTGAATGCAGCATGTCTGTACATTTTGACTGATCTGATGAACGGAGTCACGTTGAGGTCACTCCCTCCATCACTCGGGAGCCTCATTGAGACGTTGAACTGCTCTCACCTCCAGGGTAACCGAATCTCACCTATCCACACAAAGACATGCCACACACTGGGCATCTTTTAAACACTCTGTGACCTCAGGCATGACCCCCGCCCGCCCCACTGATGACCCTCCTCCCTCAGAGGGTGACCATGCCTTTGGCCTCTAAAAGGTCAACGCACAGAAGCCGTCAGCAAGATCCTCAGAGTGACGTCTCTTTTTCCAGGTTTGTATGATTCTAACAGGGCAGTCAAACCAGGAATGTCTCGTTTTAAACACGTCTACGAACAGAAACACTGGAGAGAATCTCCCTCATTGTACGCCCGGGCAACAGAGGTAAATAGTATACATTTAACAAGATAATAAATCAGTCAGCCTCTATATGAAATGTCCTTTAATTGCTTTAAATCTGTGTGTTCACTCCTCACTGTCAGACATGAGGGTAAAGAAACATTTTGCAGAGTTAAGTCAACATTTAGTGTAGCTCAGATGTTCTGGATGCCTCGATGGAAGCTCACTTACATGTTTAACAAAGCAAAAAAGCTTCATGTGAAGCATTCAAACCAATCCTGAATTATTGTTGATTTGAACCTAATAAGAATTCATGTGTGTAAGTGTACACAGGAGTTAAGGGTGCTTCCAATTCTACTCAGTGTTTTTTAATGCCAGTATTTTGCTTGTAGCCGAAGCAAAATTTCTGAAGAAAGGAATCAGTATTATACATATGAAGCAGAGATTGCTCCTACACTGAGTCCACAAACCCTTTACCACTTATGTCTTAAACTATGGTTATAAAGGGACTGTAACATAAAATCTCTCCTACATGTCAGGATAATGTCAGCAAGGCGGACGAAACCAGAAAAACCACCACTGATTTACCTGAAGCTGGGAAAGGAAGAGGAGGAGGAAACGCACCAAGTAATAGGATGTCAGTCGCTCTTGGACTCTATTAAAATGACTGGCGAGGTCAGCCATATCTGACCTGGTGGGGGTCATTTAGAGATCACATTTCAGGCCAACAGCACAATTTTCCTTAGCAAGGTTATTTTATAAAACAGCTTGTATGAGCAAAGTTGTCATAAATTGGACTAATGTGGATTTCTTTCAATGGGATCACAATGAATTGGCTTGATTATATCTGCAAAGTGCCTTGAAATGACTTTGTTGGGAATTGACACCATACAAATAAAGCTCAATTGAATTGAATTAATCCAGTCATCTTTAAAACAGTAAGAATTATCATCATTTTCTGTGAGCTGAACATCACAGCTACAGTGGAAATCCTTGAGGACAAAATGACTCCATAAGGAAAGGAAAAAGAAATTCAGTCAAACTCTTGGAAATCTGGAAGTGTAGCTGAGAGAAATGTGGCTGAAATCTCCAGAGATCACATGACTACATTTTAGCGTTGTGTTTGTAGCTCTCCAACAACTGAGTGGATGAGGTCACATTCAGCATTCATGGGAAATTTCTGGCTCTGAAGAAAAACCCTGATTCAAGAAATCAATATCTGTGATGCAGAGAGACGTCTTTCTGAATAACGTGATTGTATCATCTGCTTATACCAAAGAATACAATCTCTCCTCCTTTATTCGTGCCATCATGTCTGGAATATGATCCTGCAGCCATGTCTGAATGAAACTCAGACTGCATTCCCAATATACCCGTCCATTTTATTTGCCTGTGATCTCACACTCCTCATGATAAAGAAAAGGAGGATGTTAAAACATCCTTCTTGTCTCCATTTTTCTCCCGTCCCACTTCCCAGACATCTCCTCTTTAACTCGTCTGAATTTGAGGTCTTATTCTGAGCATTACATGAGCTTTAGAAATCTCAATCAGTTGCTTCCACTTGTAAACAACTTTCCTGTTAGCGAGGTAAAGCATCATAAAAGATGTTAAAAACTGCAGCAAGTCCAAGCAGAAGTCCCTCCAGCAGCAAAGCATCCAAACAGAACAGAACAAAAAAATGTTTAAGACCGAATAAAAGCAAAGACAAAGACAAAAGCAAGACAGAATATGAGCAGACTTGTCCTAAACCTGAGCACATGTACAGACAAGACCAAAACAAACATATGTTGAATGAAAAAAAACAAACACACACATATGTTTCTATAAATAAAGTTAAATAAAAGCTAAAGCCTGCGTCTATTCAACTGTTATCATTGTGTGATGATCTCTCAGTCACTGAAGCCATAAATGCAGAAATGTGGCACAAAATATTTAAAAGAGGCTTAAAAATGTCTTTTATACAACAACCATGAAATTAACTTTTTTGTTCAACAAGGGACATTTTCTGCCCAGTATTCCTGTAATGTGATCAGTCAGGTTAGACTAATGAGGCACTGCCAGGATAATTACCTCGAAGGTTTTATATAAAAACCGGAAACATGAAGGAATACTAAGACGCATCACTGTGCTCATGATCTAATGCTTTAGCTTCAGTGTGGCCTCAGACATCAATCTCAGGTGTGATGGATGCATTTATAACAGCCTGCAGGAATACAGCACGTTATGGACCATTAGAGTTGTAGCACAATGACTGAGACTGGTCAAGCAGCAAGAGACGGCCTCAGTCTGACTGATGTGGTCAGATGAAAGCGGGAGGAGAAAGAGCCTCAAGGATGGCTCTTCATTTCTGTGCTGACGGTCCTCCTGACTGTTTTCCAGTGTCTGTGGTTCGTACAGTGAGAGCTGCCTCTGAACCATCGCTCATGAATGTACACAAGTCGTCCCTACAGGTGAAGGCGATACTAGAAGCCAGCTGGCCCTTGCAAGGATTAGCGGGCTTAAGTGTACCGGAGGCAAGGGAACACCAAACACGGCGCTGACAGAGAGGAGACAATAGCTCCTAATAAAGCAGAGCTGACAGGGACTGAGTGGGCTTTTACCGGATCACACACTAATGGTGAAGATGGGCTCTTGTATTGATTAAGTATTGTTGTTATAGGCTCTTGAAATGAAAGCAGTAAGAGACGGTAGTCTAAAAGAGAAGAAAAAACTGGAGAAAAATACTAGTTAGATTTAAGAGATGACTTACCATAGTTGGAGTGGCAGGGAGAATCAGAGGATCTAAACATGTTAAATGATGGACTTGGGTCTATGATCCAAGAAGATGGTGATCCAGAACCTCCATCTGACCAATCCTGAAAGGAAATAAAAAGGGGGGAAAATTGCAAACTAAAAAAAAAATATTTCTGCACAGACCAGTTTAAGCGATAACCATTTGAAGCATTTACAAAGCTGGGTGTGAGTTGAAGTACAGAGAGCAGCTGGGTAAGGCAATAAGAGAGGGATGTGTTGGATTTCCAACAACATGAGTAACCAGATAGGCAACAGTACTACGACCCTGTCACCTGCACATCTGCCCAAAATTATTATCTACAATTTCTATTTATTTGGAAAAATGTGAAAAATAAATATACAGGATTTTATAAAGTCTTGAGCCACCCCTCATTTCTTATTATTGTGCAAAGGAAACTGAAATTATTTCCAGAGATTTATCAAAACACGTGAAACATTAATGGAAATAAAGTGAAATTATTCTACAAAAACAGTCTGAAGGTTCTTAGACAATCTTTGTCATTTCTGTAAGTTGTCTTCAGGAAATGTTCTCTAGGCTTCTTCAAGGACTTTCCAAAGCTCCTCTTTGGATGTTTTTCTGCCTTTTTTTTTAGTTCTCTGTCCAGATGACCCCACACTACTTCAATAATGTTGAGGTCTGAGCTCTGGGGAGGATTCATCCCTCCATCAGACCCGTTGCCACTGATTTTCAGTCCAGTTCTTGCAACATTTAATTTTGGAATTAAATACCCAAACCAAGGTAGAGCTGGCTCAGGCTGGTTTATTTCCATAAACTTTTAATGAGATTAATTATAATAACTGAAAATGTTGCTCTATAAATGATATAGCTGGAAGTTAAAGGGTTAAAAACACACTACACACCATGCCAATAGGCCACATTTTCACCTAATAGATTAAAGAAATGGGAACAAATGTGTTTTTTGTGACAGGCTGCTTGTAGCAAAGTGCCTAAAAATACCATTTAACATGTCATCTGTTATGGGTTGATATAAAAGTGGTTCATACCTTGAGTTGGGGGCTGTTTTTATGCTTGAATGATTTATGGCTTAGTTTCAACCAGCGTCACCAAAAACACATTTCTCTGAAATTATTGAGGTACTGAACACTGGACAGAAAATAAGTGAAAAATCAGCCAATGTCCAAAGAACTTAGTAAGACTGTCAGAAAGCCTGCGGAACTCTTGCTGAAGACCACTTTTAGAAGATAAGGAGAAAGCTTTGTTACTTATAGGCAGAACATGAATGTCGTTTTAGTACTGTAAGAAAAGCAGTAACAATAACAAGATTCATGAAATGTGTCATCTTTGACTTTACATATTTTAGACATCAAGTCATATGTACGCACTCCACTCCTTAAAACTTTAGTTTTGTTGTGAGCTGTGACTCAGCATTAGTCTTACATTTAGTTGTTTAAACTGAGCCGAGTCATTGTAGGAGCGTCCCAACAGCTCCTGGCCAAAACCCCTCCTGACATTGTTTGAAGTTGAAGATAAAACAGGCCGACTAATAAATCATGGCTAAATATTCATGAGCGAGTGGAGGTTGTAAAATCTGAGAAGTATCTTCCAGACTTGTTTCATCATCTGTAACCACAAGAACTTGAGTCAAAGTAAAAATAAACAGATCTTTTAATAATAAATCCAAGGATGTTTTTATGTTCAGGAATACTTTTTTTTAAATAAAATGTTTTTGTTTTTTTTATTGTGAAAGCAATTGACAAATAAACAGAATATATAAAGAGGGAAGATGAAACAGACAATCAAAGCAAAACAAAAAGAGAGATAGAAATAAAAATGAATAAATAAAAAACAAAAACCTAAAGAAGGGGGTGGGGCAGGTATATGTTTAGTCAGAGACAAACATAACTATGTGGTTATTTACAGTTTTGTCTTGGGTGGAGTAGGAGAAACTCCACAGCACATGTCCATATACAATATACATGCACGTTTACATGTGCAGATACACACACGTATGCATGCATACATGCTACAAATAATAATGATAATAATCATAATAAATATTTACATATCTATGTAAACCAAAATAAAATGGAATAAGTAAATAAATAGATAAATACATTTTAAAAAAAGACGGTAATGAATCAAAATATAAGAAGAAGAAGAAGAAGAAGAAGAAGAAGAAGAAGAAGAAGAAGAAGAGAAAAAAAAGTATCAACAAAAAGGACAGATACTAGGTAATAATAAATAAATAAATAAATAAGGAAATAGCCTCAGCCAGAGAGGGGATATTGGGAGCAGGCTTGAATGTAAAGTTGGAGTGGATGCCAAACAGGCCAAGGTGCACCAGACCCCCCCCCCCTGAATACCCAGCAGCCCCGTACCACCCGCCCCCCGTCAAGTGCCACGCTTAGCCTATATTTAAATTTGTGTTCCTAATTCTCCTTTTGTTTATTCAGAAGTGATGTAGTGCATTAAAAACAGATTCAGTGTGTTGCTTGTATTCTGACCAGATCCTTCCTTGTATTTGTAGTATTTACCTCTCTCTTCCTCCATTTATTCCCCTTTTCTTTCCTTATTCAAATCATACATTTACACTTATATGAGAATAAATTGTTGTGTGGTTGTCCATGCTAGTGAGGTGCATTAAAATAAGCATGGCACTGCAGGATAGGCAGGTATGAGTCAGGTATTGCAAAAAAAAAAAAAAAGGAGGAGGGGGTATTTGCCCCCACGGCATCCACCCACCTCCTATCTGCCATCCCAAGCTATGCCTGGCTGCAGCCTACATGTCAGCAATAATAATAATAATAATAGTAATAATTATAATGATTTTAACAATTATATTATAACAATTACAGTAATGATAACAACCATAATAATTTAATTATAGTAATATATATGAACCTGCATATTTACATATATCCCATACACAAACGCATGCTCATATATGTATCTATACACATAGTAATAATCATGACATCAACAAAGATATTAGTAAGAGAGTCAAAATATATATTTACGATAATATATCAGAATTAGTCAAATAATTTCCCGATATTTTTTCTTTTTTGGGAATTATTCAGTTTCAACAGAGATAGGGTATCAGGGGGGAAACGATAGATAAGTAAATAAATTAGTAGATGAATAAATAAACAACAATAATAATAAGATGATAATAATGGAGAGGACCTAATAATAATTAAACAAAGAGGATAGCTAAATAGACTCAAGTTACTCAGTATATACTCTGAATATATTCAAGTTTGTAAAAATTCTTTGAAAGAGGACCAAGTGGAAGCAGGAATTCAGGAACACTAAGGACCCCCCCCCCCTTTAAAACATACCCCTGGTTTATCAGTTTCTCTTCATTCTGTGTAATCCATTGCTGGATACTTGCTTCAGTGAGGTGAATTATGCAAATGATCGTATGAATCCTTGTGGCATAATTGCGGGGGGCTTGCGAGTCTCATTCATGCTTTCAGGGGCTCTCTCTCACCCGTCATAAAGAGGAGATTAATCGTAGATCACGTGGAGCACCTGCATCCATTCCACTGCAGCCCAGCAAGCCCTGCTTACCCTCCTGACCCTTCAGGCCCTGTCTGATCGTACTGGTGGTGCATCCTCCAAAAGAATCCCACCGTTAGCTAAGAGGGCCCCTCCCCTTGCGACAGAGCAGCCTAAAAGCCTGCCATACAGTCGGGCCTCCCCCTCATCTGAAGCCCGTGACTGATTAACCACACACCTGCTGCACGCCGCGTGCCCTCTGTTATATTGTGACTCAATTATAAACAACAATTTGGCTCGTCTTACTGGAATGACAGTTATAAATGCATGCCAGTTCAAGTTTGTAAAAGAGGGTTATTGTGTTGGAGGCACACTGTGTGCGCATGCTTTTCTGAAAGTCTAATGTTTGCTCTCAACAAAGTGCAGTCCTCTGATAGATGAACAGAGGAGGAGGAGGAGGAGGGGGTGCAATGTGGTTTCATAACAGGGGCAGCGGCACTCACCGATTTGTCTCCTTGGACTTTCCCTGCAGAGTCGCACCTTTCAGAGACGCTGCCAGCTGTGTGGGGCCTCACATCACCTGACAAAAAACCCCACAGAGAACACAGCGTCAAGCTCGAGGAAGAGGAAGCAATTGTGTGTTTGCAGTTGTGCTGCGGACAGGCAGGCGCGTGCGTCCGTGCAAGCGCTGGCCTCTGGCACACACTCGCATGCATTTGTCTTTTGTATTGGAGTGTGCGCGCTCAGATATGAGGGATGTCTTGTTGTAGTCCCAATTATGGCTTTAAATCTCTGAGCAAATAATGGCAGAAAATGGAGCAACAAAACCCCCAGAAGAGCACCTGTCTACAGGAGCGTGCCAGGTGCAAACACTGTTTTCAAGTCACTGAGAGAAAAGAAAAACTTCCTTCAAGCTCAGATTTTGTCTTATTGTAAACATAGATGGACGAGATGCTTGAATGCCAAATAAAGCAAAACCACCAGGTATAAACATCTCTTTTACTAGTTAGGAGTCCCCACCTACTGTACCTATAATACCTATAATCCCAAAACAAGGTCAACAGTTTTTATGGAGACCATTTCTTTGAAAGGAAGTGATTCAAATAACTGGACTAACTTTTTGCATTGGTGAACCCCAATTTTCACAGAACCACATTTGAATACACTTTAAGGATTGCCTTTTAATCGTTACTCATAGCTACTGATGTTTGTTTTTATTAGAAGGACGAATGTTAAGTAGAAAATTAACTTAAAGTGCAAACTTCACTGAATTAAATTTAAGTTTTCAAACTTTGAAATGGCTCATGAGGCTGTGCTGCTTCTGGAAATTTCCCTCCCCATGATTTACATTTGATCTCTTTCATGAGAAATATTGATTTGGACTTGAATTTAATGAGAGGAAGCTCCTCTTTGATGATATTATATCACAGTTATGGCAGCTCAACCAGACAGTTTTT
>JAOXYM010000025.1:5975562-6002394 GCA_028567055.1 Leptatherina wallacei
AAAGTGATAAAAATCAAAGAAATTCTTGAAAAATAAACTGCTTTTGAAAAAAGGTGATTCCCATACCTTAGAATATAGTCAAACCTGATAAACCTGAAGGAGCTGGTTAGCACTGTTTAATCATTAAAAATCTATAACAACTTCAATTTATCTTTGAGATTTAATTGAATTCTGCTTATTCTTCTTCTGTTTGGTTTTGTTTTGTTCACCAACTAAGAAAAAATGCTCTTAAGGTGTGTTTCCATTCTATGTTTTGAAGCAGATAAAGCTGTATAATATTCCCAGTAGATGGATCTCATCCCAAAACTTTCAGTAATCGCATCGGTTCACACCAATAATTAGTTAGTAATTGATTAAATTAGTAAAACTATTACATCTTTTACTCATTAACCTATAGAGTGAGAGTCACTGCTTGGGTGAGGGGTAATGTGGATGTTCAGTGTTTTGCTACATGACAATTTACACATTTTACTGTTGATTCGGCTTCAAAATGCCTACAAACACTTAGTCCAAGTTTTTGTTGCTTTTTAGAAAATTTCCATTTCTTCCTGAAGAATTATACGACACATCTGAAGCTCCATGGTAACAGATAAGGGAAGCTCAATGATTACCGGCGGTGTTATCACTCAGAACGCTGCTCCTGCCAGAAGAGAGGTCGGTGCTCCGACTGAACAAACTGGAAGGTGGACGACTTAAATCTGAGAAAGACCCATGTGAGAGGGAGGTTGGTGATGGAGAGCACGTCGATCCAGCAGGACCAAAGTTCAGCTCCAAGTCTGGCTCCACCAGAGCAGGCTGGAGCACTTTTCCCCTCTTGGGAGATTTGTATTTTTCCTGTGGAGGTGGAGGACGAGGAGGGCGGAAGGAGGCAGATGTTGGAGTGGTTATCATATCGTTTTGTTGTCTTCCAGAGTCAGGGGGAGGTGTGTGGCCTTGGGGAGGTGTTGGATCGAGGCTGGATGGCGGTGGGGTTGGAGGGAGCTGCAGGCTGGGAACAGCAGCAGAAAGACTTCCTTCGATCAAACCACCATCCTGCACACCGCTCTGTCTTCTACCGGGGTTAAAACAGAGGTGTCCTTCAATGAAGACAAAAAACAAAACATTTAATTTCATGACAAAGCTGTAGTTGGACTAAACCACCCTAAAAACCTGCAATCTTTAAAACTCCCAAAGTCTGCCTGGGACATTTTTGTTCCCTCTTTCCTCAGCTGTGCAGCAAACACTTGTTTCCCCGCTGAGTGAGTCAGCCTGCTAACAAAGGCAGTGAGAAATCGCCCTGTTGCAGCAGCTGCCCGTTTCCCAACTCAATATTCACAATAATAATCAGACCTAAGGGCAGCGGAGCGTGCACTCGAAATCTTTACACACTGCAAATGTCGCTTACAGGTGTCCCAATGCTGCCGGCGGCCATTAGTAATTGGGGGAAAAGTCATTGGCAGAGGACAGTCATGTGAGATGAAAAACATTTCGAGAGGTTTGTGATGAAGTGAGAATTTCAAGACTTCTAGTTCTGGCCATGTCTCACAAAGAATATTTCTCACAAACACAAGTTTCTCTACGTTTGGACATATAATTTGTTTCTGAAAAGCTGAAACGAATGAAGGAAACATTTCCTTTCACCCTCCCTCAGACTCGCTTCTACAAACTTCAAATCCATCCAGCACCGCCCATTTCCTCTCCCTCATCTTATTTTTTTGTTGACCACTGTGAGGGGGAGTGTGTGTGTTGTGGCAATGGAGGGAGGGAGGGAGGGAGGGAGGGGGGGGGGTTGTAGGGGTGAAGGGTGTCACACAATCTGCTCTTGTTTCCTGGGGGTCTGCTGCCCAGAGGAGTCAACACACTGGAGAGCACATTGCTGCACTGCCTCCTTTTACAATACCCTGCCATTCCCATCTGTTGCACACACGCACACACGCACACACGTGTACATGAACTAGTGTGTGTGAATGTGTGTGTACTGATGTGCATATGAATGACATGTGTCAGAGTGAAAAGCCATGGCGTTGGCGCAGCACGTTTCTTCAGGGAGGGATGGAGGGAGGGAGGGAGCCGACCACCATATGTTAGAATAATTAGTATTAGACCTCTGTGCTGAGAAATGCCCCCCCGCCCCCTCTGCTGTACACACACACACTCTCACACAGCCCGGGATGCTGAAAGCAGTGCCCTGCTGTGGAGTTGAGGTGTGTGCACGGAGAAATGCCTTCACATCAGAGGCTGGGCTCTGAAAGGAGCGGCAGGTCTTCCTGCACCAAGCCTTTCACTCCCACTAAAGGACCACCAGGAGGCCGGCGTTGTGGGCACTTCCTCACCAGAGAGGAAATGCAGGGGCTCCTTTGCACTTAATCGAACACAACCTCAGACAGAGATTAAGAGCTAACAACGAGCTTGGTGGCCTCAGCCTCGTGGGCTCAGGAGAAAAGGAAGGAGAAGTTGTGAATGAAAGAGGCTGTGGAGTTAAAGAAGTCAGACCTCGGCTCCATGGTCGTCGTGATGAAAAAGCACCAGATGTTTTACTGATAAGACTCACCCATAAACATTTGGGTCTTTGGGGCAGCGAGAGTGGGCGTCCTCTGCGTGTCCCCCTGAGACAGACCGTTGTCTTTTGACTTGGAGTTCAGGAAATAAGGAGGGTGGAAGTTTTCAGGACGAACTTTCATGTGAGACAGGAACCGTGGACACACAGTGTGATGGTGAACTGGACGGTCATGAACCTGGAAAAGAAAAAAAAGAAATTATCTAACATGATGCAAGACCAAATTCTTTTCTTTTTTTTTAACTCAATAGTTAAATAAAAAGTGATCCAGTAATAAATAAGACATAAATAAGACATAAATAAATAATAATGCTAATGGTAATAAATAAATTGAATGTAAATAAGAAAAAAAAGATGAAAAATTGAAGGACAAAGTCAAATATTTTAATTTAATCCATTTTGATAAAGTCAGAAAAATACTTGCAAAAGACCTTCGTAATAATAATAATCTAATCAAAAACAAGGAATAAATAACCAAGAATACTATTTCATATTAAAACTCTAAATGATTATTAATGGTACTTCTGATAATGTTAAAAAAAAAGATATTCCAAAAGATTTAAGCTTCAGGCAGAGATCAGTCAACCAATCATCAATAAAATTCATACTGAATTCATAAACAATGTAAACAATTTGCAAAATTTTCCTTTAAATAAAAATGTCTGATTAAAATATATCAAATCAAATATTTTAGTATATATCTATTTTTAATAAAAATATAAAACATAAACTGAAATTAAATTTGATCATGACTTAGTTTTGTTAAAAGAGAGAAAAACAAAACATCCTGATAAAAGTCCAACATTGAAGTCTGTAAGTGAAGCGTGCAGTGCTGCATGCAACCATCACTGCCCCCTTGTGTCAACAACACATCTCAGCACTGCAGCTCTGTCCTCCAGCCGGCCTCCTCTGAGGCAGAAAGGACAGAGGAAATGATCTGCAAGGCGATAAAACTTCAGAGCAACCCGACACAGACAAGCGAGATAAAAGCAGGTCAATATTGAAAATGTAGACGGCTCCCTGCAGCACGGCAACCAGTGAAAACCAGTTGGGCCGACAGCCTCAGTGCAAGTGACTCATTGAGTGCATCGGTGGCCTTCAGAGAGCAAACAGTTGTAACAAATGGTCCACAGACGCTGTGCTTTTATTTGACTTGGATTTAAGCGTCATGTAAAACAAAGTTCGGCTCCCCTCTCTTTTATCACATGATAAAAACAAGCAGAGAACGCACAGATACAACACGTGTCTGGATACAATACTTGAGACAGAAAGGAGGGAGGAAGGTGGGCTGAACTGTCTGTGACTCACACAGGGAGGATCAGCTTTTAAATCCCCGTACCATCTCCACGGATTCTCCTTTCTCAGATGTTGAGGCTTTAAAGATTTGCATTCTTCTGATGTAAAGAGGTAGAAGTAACAGCAGAACAAGAGAAGGTGATCGCTACACGCTCCTCTCCCCCCCTCTGTGGCCTCCTCGTTACCTGTCACTCAAAGAGGCAGCGGTGGGCTTTGCAAGGGTTTCGGCTGGTTCATCAAGCCTTTGACCTGCAGAACAAGTCTGAGCACGAACGTTCTGCACTCATGTAAAAGTAGCTTCATGTGTTCCTGCAAACCCACTCACACAAACTCATCCTGAAAGCACAATGGCATCTTTTAAGCTACAGTACAATGTTAGAATTTACCATCCATCAGCAAAACTAAAGGATGAGAAAAGCAGGTGTTTTAAAAATTTGAAAGCTCAAAATAACTTTGGTTGCATGACAATAAAAATCAACATGGGAGAATAATGGTATCAACTTAGTAATTACACAATAGTCTGATTGAATATTGGATTCTGACTGGTTACAAGAAGTCCATGAACTCCTGATAATGGACAACTTTATGGGCATTATGCTGCATCAGCTCACATTTGACCACACTGGTACATTAAAGGTTTAAGTCTACCAAAGAGGACCAATAATAAAGGACGGCGCTCTCTCCAGTCCTGTTCAACCGGTACACGTCCCACTTCCAACACAATATGGAGTTCTGTCACGTACACAAGTTTACAGATGACGCTGCCTTGTGTGTTGCATCAGAAGTGGACAAGACGACTAGTACCAGAAGCCGATCCAGGACGTTGTCGCATGCACCGAGATGGTGGTAGACTTCAGGAGGCAAAGGCTTCACATGGAGCTTCTGACCATTGAAGGTGACTGTGTGGAGACCTACAAATACCTGGGCGTGCAGCTGGATGAGAACCTAAACTGGACCGAACACAGATGCTCTGTGGAAGAAAGGACAGAACAGATTGTACGTCCTTAGGAAGCTGGCACCCTTCAACATCTGTAAAAAGCTGCTGCAGATGTTCTATCAATCTGTAGTAGGGAGTGCTCTTCTCCGCAGTGTGCTGGGGAAGCAGCATCATGAAGGACGCCTCACGTCTTGACTAACTGGTGAGGTGGTACAGAGGTAGACAGCCTGACATCTGTGCACTGAGGAGGCTTATGTCAGCTATGGAGCAGCATCTGTACCGGAAAGCATCATCCAGAGACAGAGGAGCAGTTTCTGTGAGAGACAGCCGTCTTTGTCCTGCTCCACAGATGGACTAAGGAGATCTTTCATCTCCCATACCAGGAGACTTTTCAACTCCACTTGGAGATAAAGAAGAACAGAAAAGAAGTGGAACAATAAACTTTACTGTTGCAAATTGTACTTTTATGACATGTTTGATTGCGCTTTGACCATGTTTTACGTCTACTTTTATCCTTCACTGTGTTTAAAGTAAAGTAGTTTGCAGTAGTTTGTTTTTAACTGTGTAGATAGTCTCTTAATGTAACAAAAATTTGAACATTTTAAGATTGTTGTACCAACTAGGGGTTCAAATCACAAGTGTGAGCACAGCACATTACATCAGTTCAGTGGATAACATGTTCATGCCGATATCCCGGATTCTGTCATGATACGATATGGATTTCAACAATACCACATGCTGATTTAACAAATCCTTTCCATTCATAACAAATCAACGGAATAAACTGGAACTTTTCGTGTGCATTTGGTGGTATTTTGTCAATTTTGGGTTTCATTTTCCTCATTTTGCCTCCAACTTCCATGAAGAGGTGCGCTGAGTTTGATTTACTGTCAGATTTACTGACAAGCTTCACTTCTTGTCACAAGATTTGACAGAAAATTCCTGATTCCACCATGATCCCAACCTCAGATAAGTTAAAGAACATTTGAAGGTCCAAAATCTGGAATGAAGCTATACATTCACTACCTTCTGTGTTTCATAGAGGGTAGAGCAGGCTGCACATTTTAACATGAAAAAGGAAATCAGTTGATGTCCAACCTTCCCCCTCAGCTTATGCTTCACAAACTCAAATGAAAACACCTGAAACCAGACGGGGAAAAACTTTAATACCATGACCATCTGAATATGAAAAGACTACAGCTGGCTGCTCTTCCATGAAGTCTACCTTTGTGGAGCATACGGCTTAAAGTGGCCTTTAGGACAGAGACTTTAATCTGTGCTGTGGAGCTTTGCAGCTTTGTCTTCCCTGGTCCCTGACTTGTGCTGATAAGACCTTTTTGAAAGGTTTGGTATGGTGTCATATCCTTTTTTATCTTTTAATAATGCTCAGAAGGATATTTCTGATATCATTTTATAACCCAACCCGAATCGGTATTTTGTGCTGGACCCATCCTGATTGCTACTTGGTCTTTAATGTGGTGTTTAGTTAGTGTTGCATCTTGATTAGTGGTCTTGCACACAGGTGAACTTAACGGAGCTAATCATGTGACTTCTGAGGGCAGCACCAGATCTTAATTCAGGGATTCAAAGCAAACACTACACACTTTATTTTCTACTTTTTAAAAGCTTTTTTTCCCCTTTTTCATTTAACATCAGGGTTAATTTGTCATTATTATCATTTTTATAACATTTCGTTGAAATCAGCATGTCGGTCCAGCACATGTCACTGGAAAACTGATTAAAGTTTACTGTAAGATGTCAGAGGAAAGCATTTTAGCAGTGACAGTAGAAGGGGGAGTGCTTTCTGCAGACAGCTATAAACACTTGTGTGGGCTCCTTTGGGTCCCTGCAGGCCCCCAGGAAACAGGCTGACCTCCTGGCGTCAGGCAACCCACACGCTGTCCTCACGCTACCAGAACTGGCTAATGTCATTACAGGCCTGTTTGTGGTCAACAGCTCCCTGATTGAGATGTACAAGTCGTGTTGCTCGATGAATGTAGGAAGTCTATTAGTTAGTCAGAGTCCCAGATGGCCTGCAGAGGACTGCCTTGCGTGTGCTCCTTCACCCCCACCCCACCTCTAAATACACACAAACACACAAGCATGCATAACCACTGATATACACACACACACACACTTAATTACACTGCCTTGGAGTGAACCCTCTGACAGGCGGACGACTAGGAGCAAAGACAGAAGTGTGTCTATGTCCTGGAGTCTGCAGGAACAGAGAATTCTTCACAGAGCTGATGCACAAGAAAGCCAGGCTTACGCCCTAACAAGGTTAAACCCCTGAAAAAGAGTGGCTTTTTAAATCGTGCAGATTTGTGTTTCTGCAGGGTGTAATTAGCTTTACTGCGGGGGAGGAGAGGGGGTCGGGATGCTGGTGAGAGGCAAAGTGGGGGACGACGACACTAGGGCGCATTGTGGAGTCCGGCGAATTCAGGGGAGTAAATCTGATTATCAGCTCGTGTCAGAAGCCAGGCTCAGATGCAGCTTAGCATTCAGAGCAACTTTCTACTTTCGATAGTTAGACAATGAGCTCGCTTTACAGGCACTCGCAGCAACAGAAGGCCCAGCAAGCCCTGAAAACGCTCAACAAAGCAAGACGACGCCACAGCGTTGTAGATTTGCACACGGACATCTGAGAATGTGCCAAGTTTTTAGTATTTTAACACGACACATTTCTGAACTAGATGGCTTTTATTTACAATTGTCAACAATCGATCAGCATTCATCTCTATTCTGATCAAAATCCGCTGGTAATTCAGTCCTATGATTGTTATTCGCCCTGTCAGTCACAATGTATGAAGCAACCCCTACAAAGCAGATATTTTGGCTTTTTTTTCCTAAATGTAACTTTTGATTATAATCTCAGTCACAGAGGAAATAAGAGGGTTTTCAACAAAACTAGCAATGACAGTTTTAAATCAGCGCATCTCATAACACCTGTGTAATGTATTTTCTGTAGTTTACTCAAACTACAGAAAACACACCAGTTCCAAAAAAGATGCAACTGTGTGAAATGTTATCAAAAAAAGAAAACTATTATTTCCAAATCTCATGAATCCATATTTAATTCCCAGTAGAACATATCAGCACATCAGATGTGGAAAATATTAGGCGGCAACACATTTAAAACAAAGTTGCAACAGCTGCTGCTGTTTTAATAACTGCTTACAGATAGTTGTAGGAAAAGGGGATGCTACACGATGGAGCAACAGAACAACTGGAGGAAAATCAAAACCACTGGATGCTCGTTTTTGTTTCCAAACACAACTCTTCTTTGCATGGCAGAGCTTTAACCTGCATCTGTGGATTACACAGTGAGCTGTGTTCACAGACAGAGATTTCTGGAAGTGTTTCTGAGCCCATGCAGTGATTACCAGTAAAAAATCATGACTAATTTAATGCAGTGTCAGCTGTGGACAGTCGCCCACAGAGAGCATTTGACAACTAATCAGGTTAAATGGTAACAGGTCAGTAGCATCACTGGGTTGAAAAGGAACATTTCAGAGAGGCAGAGTCTCTCAGATGTAAAAATAGGCAGTGGTTCCCCACTCAGTGACAAACGGTCTAAAAATTGTTACAATTTGAAAAAATGTTCTTCAATGTGAATTTCTGAAAGTTTTGAAGATCCCACCATCCATTGTATAATATGATCAGAAGACAATCAGGAGGAATTTCTGTAGACGACTGTCCATATAGCTGCCACTGCATTTAAAAAGTCATGATTCTCTACTGGAACACTTCCAGAAATCTCTGTGAACACAGCTCACCGTACAATCCACAGATGCAGGTTAAAGCTCTGCCATGCAAAGAAGAGTTGTGTTTGGTAACAAAGATGAGCATCCAAAGATTAGAGCTCAGTCAGCAATGTTGAAATCAACAGATTAATCCAGAAATCTTGGTCATTCTGCAGTAACCAAGTCAACCTTTTACCATCTGAAGAATATGTCTAGAATAAGAGGAATGATGGCTCTGCCTTTACTTAGAAAAATCTGTTCGAGCATTTGTTTTCAGTACTCTTGACTACTGTTTTGTAGTTTTTACAGGTCTCTTAAAAAAAAAAACACAACAACTGGAACTAATCCAGAATGCTGCTTCTGGTGTCCTCACAAAGACCAAAAAAAGACCAGACAACACAAGAAGACATTAGCAGAGGAAGAGAAGAAAAAAAAAGATAAAGGGCCTGAGCAAGAGATCAGACAAAAGTCAAGATAAGGCTGTTGTTTACTGGCTGGGGAGAGCTGACAGTCCACCTAGGATGCAAGATGAATGCTGAATTAGAAGATCGTTTTTTTGTCTCCCATCTGATCCAATAATTTTCACATTCACTTTACTTCTTAACTCCCCGGTATTTTAATTTGCCAAACAGAGAAAAATAGCTAAATACACATCACACCGGTGTCGAGGCATGTCACTCAGCTCAGGTAAGACAGCTCATTACTCTGATATGTTGTAGGTTTATGAAACTGCATCCAAGGGAACTTTTGTCTGCAGGCTGTTGATCAGACTGAAAACTGAAGAAACGAGAAGTTCCACACTGATTTGCATTTATCTGGCAAAACCAGGTTGAACTCTGAGTCAATGTCAAGTTGCTTGTGCACAAACCCCTCATATATTAAGGATTAAGTCAGAGCTCTGCTGCACTGTTTGGGCACCTGTGCATTCTGACCTGCGTCGTCACATTGCAGCTCGTGTCCCAGGTGACGGTTCAGGAGCCTCAATGCCTGCATAAAGCAGGCTGCTGGGTCAACAGCCTCTTGCCGGTGGCCTGGCTGTTTAGACAGAGACACCCTTCTTGTAAAAGTTGTGACTGTATGACAGGAGCAGTTTTGAAATCACAATGCTCCTCCTGATTTATTAGATGGAGCAGGAACAGAAGTGGCGAATGCTGGAAGGTGATGGCAGGCCCGATGAACTTGCTGAATGCAGAAGTGCTGGAGGCAGTTGAAGATGTAAATGAGGCTGTAAGGACCAGCGAGCCTCTTTGTCTGCCGACTTCACTTGTTTGTTTAACCAGAGGCCAAGACAGGAAGCCAACCCACACAACTCTGATGTCCCCATGGCAACCCCACTGTTAATTATGGCATATCCACTCCCAGGCTGCTTTCAGGAAAGTGGAGAGGTGGGGACTTGTGAGTGTTGGAGGGAAGAAAGAAGTAGAGGGGTACGTGTGTGTGTTTGTGTCTTTTGTGTCACTTGTTGGAGGCTAGACGAGAGTATGGAGATGTGGTTCAACTATTGAAAAGCTTTAATGACTCAAAATTTTAAAAGCCAATATTCAATCAGAGAATAGAAACATATTTAGTTTGTCATTTATCAACAGGGCTGCACAGTGGTGTGGTTAGAATCCCTGGTTCTATAAATGGGTTTACCAAGAGAAAAATTACATGCATCATTCTTTTAGAGACCTAATACGCATCAGTCTGTCTTGTAGCTATAGTGTGTGCCCCTGTCCATTGCCATCTTTTTCCAGCCATTCTGACTAGTTGAATCAACGTTGCAGCAGTCAGAGAGAGACTTCTTGTCTAGTGATAGGAACAAGTGCATGAAAAGGTAGTTGCAGTCATGACAGAAAGCCAACAGCCAACATGCATCACACAATCTCTTAACATTTAAAATGTAACCGGTGCTTCGGCAAAGGTTAGTGTAAGTGTGCAACCGTTAAACTTTAAAAGAAAAGCAGGTCATTAGGGGACTAATAGCATCAATCTTTGCATGACAACAATCCAGTTTTAAGAAGAATGCGGTAATACGTTAGAAATGTTGACTCACAGTGTAGTGGCAGTCTCCTCTTTCCCACAGGATGGCTTTGCTGACAAAAGACATGTAGATGGGTCTCTGCAAAAAAATGAGAAAAATCCAAATTATGATGTAATGCTTGTTTACAAGAAGACGGTACGTGCCCTCATTTATAGGTCTATGGGTCTAATCAATTAAGGAAGTTCGGGTGGGTCTGCTCAAACAAACTAAAGGCTACACAATAAGTGAGTTCTCTGGAGACATTCAGTGCTTCAATAACTCCTCTATCTTGATTATTGAGCAGCTGAGAAACAGAGTTCTTCCAGCAGGAGCTGAGGACTCTTTGATGAAGTCTTCTCTCCCACACAGACACTTTCCAACATCTGCTTAACGTCTGCTCCACATCTTTTTTAACAAGCAGCTCCATCACAGGATACTGTGGTGGCCTTATGGTCAGGGTGCATCAGTATGACCTGTGGAGCTGGACGCTGAGTGTTAACTCATCAATCAAGGGAGACGCATCAGAAGCCAATGCCCAGCAACTCATCCATCTCTCTTTGCAGCTCCTGGCAGCTCCCAGAAGCACTGAGTCAGCTCCAGTCGATCCACTGCAGGGAGCAAGAGACCAGATCCTCCCAGAATTCACCCTTCATTCATGGGCTGTAACCCCAGAATAGAGTGGGTGACAGGGGGTAAGAGGGGCTTGTAAGGTGGAAGACAATGGATCTTCATGTGCATACATGTGTGTTTTCCTTTCCTCTGGAGTGCGTTGGTTGAGCCCTCTGCCAGCTTGTGCCAGACCTTCGAATCCCCTCAGTCCCCAAATGAGAGGCTAGAGGGCAGCGTCGGGTCTGGCCATCTCATCGCCTTTGTTTACTGGCTTCAATTATACCATACCTGTTGTATTTAACAGAGCACATCATGTATGATTTTACACATTATGCCAGAAATACACCACAAGCTTTTTACCCTTAATAGAAACCTTAATTGCAGCTGAATAATGAACCGACAGGGAAAAACAACCAGTCTCCCAGTTAATCATGGGTACTTGTGGCCCCGGGACCTTCATTTTACCAATTATCCTGAATGCAAAATCAAGTGCATTTTCAGACAGAAGAGGATGAAGTGGCTGGGGGGGTTGGGTTAGATTTGACAAGAATGTGGAGAAGAAGGCAGAGGAAAAAGGATCGCATTCAAATCATTATAAATATTCAAATATAACAAGGAACTATTGGGTACATTTTAATTTTTAAATAATGCTGCCACATGGAAAAATAATAATCATTAGTGATGAGGTTTTCAAACATGTTAACATGGAAAAAGTTTTTAAAAAACTTAAAATAACAGATGTACTTTTAAGAAGCCTTTATTAGAAGTGGCTAACACATGAGAAAAGTCCAAATGCACCGACGAGTTGCGGCACACTGCCTTCATCAGGGTGAGAAATCAGTCACGTGGACACAGGTGAAGCCTATATAGGTAATGCCAGGAAGTGACATCATGAGCAAATGAACAAGCCAATGTCCCAAATGAGGAAGGAAATAAACAAAAAAACTAGATAGAACAATAACATGAAAATATAAAATTTAACATCAAAAGCTCCTGCCTTAAGTTAAATCTGAAGTATGTGTCAAACCTATAAATCCCTGCCAAACAAAAGCTAATCATAAAAAAGGAGAATAATCAATTTCCTCATCGAGGTCAGGATGTGTCATGGCCTTCAGTTGAAAAAACGAGCATGTTTCCCGTTGGAGAAGGCGCTTGAGACGGTCGCCACCCCTCCGAGAAGTAGAGACCACTTCAATGGCCATGACTTTAAGTGTTTTGGAGCTGCCATGACCAGCTAGTTTGTTATGTTTAGCCAGGGGGTATTTTTCATTCCAAGTCCTGATGGCATTAACACGTTCAGACACCCTGTCCCTCAGTCTACACTTAGTACCCCCCACATAAAAACATCCACACTCACAGTCCAACCTATATACGAACCATAATAAGACCTGCAGTCTGAGCGCAAGGTGCTCTGTTGGGAATTTATGGAACTATGAGATCTTTAAAAGTCAAACTAGCAACACCCTTTTCAATACATAATGTACCAAATCGCTCATTTTAATTCCAAATCTTTAGCAATTAAGTCATTGATCGAGCATTAACTCAGTTAGTTCAAATAAAAACTACTGTCAAATCAATATTTTGTGATAAACCACAATGACTCTCACAAATGTTCGTGTATTTTCTCCTTTTTTTTTTTTTACACCAAGTTCCTTCTTTCACCAAACCAAAAAGATATACCACAGTGAAGTCAAAAAGGATTTTGCCCTATAAGCTGGAACAAAAATGCATGTATCAGTGACTTTGCTCTGCCTTTGATGCCAGCATTTGACCCATCATCATAAACACGACTCATAATCCCACAGAGGGTTTGTCTAAAGTGATTGCTGCTCCTCTTTTCCTTGTTCAATTCAGATGATGAGATTAGGGAGATTCCTGGCAGATGGGATTTCCACTGTGCATGTGTCGACAGAACCTATCCCCCCTTTTCCACTCAAACTCCACCTCAAGGTGCTTCCTGCCAGATCCATTGAGTTCAGAACAGCGTGGGCTGCGGGGTCTCAAGTGGACAGGAAGAGCTGTGTTGTCAGTCCAAGCCAGCAGGGGGAAATATGGTCAAATATGGTCAGTCTTATCAATAATGAGTAGGTGGAAGGAGCCAGATCAAATGACCAATTTAGAACTAATCACCAAAGTGGTGGCTGGTCTTTGCTTTATCCACTCTGTTTTGTCCTCTGTGGTGATTCCTGCCGCCATCTGTCTCCGTTTCTCAGGGGAGTTCTTCCTTCTCTCCTGAGCACCACACTGGATGTTTTATTAAGTCTGTTTCACCTGATTACACCCTGTCTGTGAGTCAGCGCACATTAATAAGCATTTAATCAACATTTAATTATGGGAGTGGGTGTGGAACAGGGAGCTGTGGCACAGACTAGCAACCTGGTGAGGCTTAACGCAAGGACGCACATTATGCGCATGTTTCCGGGTCGCTGCAGGAGTTTAAACAAGTTTGTGTGAATACATTTAAGTTCAGTTTATTCATAAAGCTTCGATTTAGAAAAAGTCATCTCAAGCACGGTTGCATACACAGTCCAATTAAATAAAATAATACAATTATATCAAATTCATTCTAATCCATGTTAGTCCAGTTCATTACAATTTTTTAAAAAAGTTTATGTGCACATAGGAAACAAAAAATTTTTATGTCTTCAATCTTAAATCTTACGAGGCCTAATAAGGCCTATAACAGCTGGCTAAACATCTTTTTGTTCTGTGATCAGGTGCTTTGAGGATGACCTTAAATCATCACCTTAAAAGTTAATATGTGGAATTAGTTTGGGGGTTTATGTGTACTGATCTCAGTCAACCGCATACTCTAACAGTGGTTCCCGAGCCCTTTTTATCGACAACAATAATGTCAACAACTCCCCCCGATCCCACTACTCCATCCCACTACCACATGCGTGTGCAAAAAAAATGAGCCATGACATAGTCATTTAGTTCATTGGCTGCTTCTTTAACTATAGATAAAACCATGTCAGTGGCAGAAGGAATAACCCATGCCTTGGCTATCATGTGAGGCGTTTTGCAAACTAATTAAGGTGAGCTGAGCTTTCAATGAGACGGAAGCTGTTTTAGTAAAACAACTCTGCTGTACCATTACTTGACCATTACCTGGTCCAGCCCAAGGCCAGATATGCCTCATATTTACCTGTCTTTTTTTGGTATTTGAAATCTCTGTTATTGATTCATCATCGTTTGCTCATTGGTGTTTTCGCGAATTTGTCCATGTTTTGCTCGCGGTGCAAAACCTACTTTTTTCAAATGGTTTTATTTAGCCTTGCTGGGCGCCCAGTGTCATAATTCTGAGCCCCCCTTAGGGGTCTCGCCCCCCCCAGTTTGGTAACCACTGCTCTAACAGAATCCTATATTCAAAATGTTCATCTCAACTCATTTGACCTATAATAAAAATATAAACAGAACCATGTTAATGTTATTTTATAATGGTAAAAGAAATTGCATATGTGAGTATTCAAATATTAGTTTGATTTCACTTCTGTTTCTTTAGGTCAGCTTGTGAAGGTTAAAAATGAGACAGATCAACAAAATTTTCGAAAAACACAATTATAATTTGGCATGCTGCATGCACTCATGCGGGTGATCCCCCAACACTCTCACACTTGGGGTAATAAAAAGCTGACACCTGGTAAAAAAAAAAAAAAAAAAGATGGAGGATTTAGATCATGGAAAGTTAAAGGAAGTATGAATCGGACCACATTCACATCTGCAGAACCTCAATCCATCTGCACACACAGATGCAGAAACTATGTACCCGGTGTTAAAATGTCAACACATAGTATTGAATGATCTATTTTGGTTAAGCGTCAATGGTATGCTGACTAAGCTGAACCCAAAATTCACGCAACACTAGCAGTCTTAACATTTGCAGTGGAAACAACGATGTGAACGGCATGGAAAAGAATAGAACTAACAAAATATATGCCAAATGTCTCAAATTGGAATTCTATGATTTAAGAGGTGTGTTTGTTGTTGGTATGGAAACAAAATCTCTGCTACAAATTACAGAGATTTGAACTGACTGTATTTGGTTGTCTCCAATGAAGAAGACGGTGAAGACAAGTAAAGTCTCTGGTCCGGTATTCATTTAGGAAATTTTAACCTGAAGTAAAAACTGTTATTTGTCTTTTACCTGATAAATTTAAACAGATTTTTAAATAAAAAAAAAGGGACATGGAAGTAGGCTTAAAAAACAAAAGCAACAATAAAAAATAAAGAAAGAAAAAAAATTAGAATACAATAGTAATTTGGGAATTAATTATTTAGACTACCCTCATCTTTGGAAGGGGGTTAACTTATGACTGCAACAGTGACATCACGACATAAATCAGGCACTGAACTCATCGGTAAACAGACCAAAGGACAACACAGTCTCCACAGCAGTGAAAACTTTAAAAGCACACCACGGGAACAATGCAGCGCAGCAACTGAGCAGGTCCAGCTGAAAAACAATCACATTAACGGCTAAGTTATCAATAGTAACAAAAGGCAAGCGGGACCACCTCAGCATGGCTTTGGCCAGGTTACAGCCAGAGACATAATAGACCAGAGAGCACCAGATTGAGAGAGAGAAAGCCCGAGGTCAGCTATAATGAGCCATGAATGCGAGCATCCGACCAATCCCCTTTACTGGGGTTCATCCATGGAAAGGTTTCAGTCCTGCCTGGAACCGGTGTTTGTGTGTGTTCATGTTGGGGTCCGGGTCAGGATGCTGCAAGGACTCTCTGACCCTGAAATGAGCTCTGGGAGTCGGTAAGGACCCCTGCAGACAGGACAGAGCTCCTTTTATACTTTAATCTGCAAGCAAGTAGGATCAATATGACGACTGTTGGTGCTGGGATTGTGTGCTGGGGAAAGCGGCCCAGCCATTTTAGACGTCTCACGGGGGGCTGGCGCACCCTGACAAAAGCACAGCTCTGTTGCCACCACTGGCCACAATGACCAGTGGGACACTGGCACACCAGCAGCTAACCTACTTAACATTCATTAGTGTCAGAGAGGTGGACAGATGCTCCAGGACTTACGGATCTTCTCTCTCATGTTCTCCACATGGGGCTCATTCAGCAGCGTTTGACGTGTCTTTTATTTGAGATATTGGAATTGTGGGCGGAGGCGGCATCAGGCCACTCAGCTGTGGACTTAGGAAGAGCTGGGTGGGCATGGATGGACTCACCCTGTGCAGCCTGTGGTGTGCAGAGTTGGAGCCATTAGTGAGCCAGGTGCTCGTGCCGGTAGGATGCCTAGGCCGAGCCAGAAGCCTCCGAGGATGCTTGAAATCCTGATTTCTGGAAGATCCTTGTTCACATAGAGGCTCCAGAGCTCCTCTTCTTGAAACAGAAGACATATCCGAGGGACTCGAGTCTATTACTCATTTTTCTCCCCAAAATAATATGACCACAATCCAACCGAATTTGCTTGTAAACATGTTAAGATTTATGTAACAACTTTCGGCTTCGCAGTTTTACTTCTAGCAGGAGCTGAGCGACTCCTCTCTGTGGGAGGTGCAAAGAAATGCAGCTTATTGCTGTTAATAATTACCATGCAACTAAACTGCTAAGAGTCTCTCAAGTTTGCTTCCTTGGCAAAAAACAAGAGCACAATGAATGTGCACAAAACACTTTCCCTGTCTGGGACTGAAACAAAATGTTCAGGCAAATAATGAACATATAGCCAAGTTTCATCCACATGTTCACAAAAACAAGGGCGACAATCAACTAAAGCTTTCAGTTAAGAAGTGAACAGCACTGTAGAGCGACTGAGTGACGAAGGCCAGAGCAGAAATCAGGACCAGCTGGACAGAAAGACAGCTTTTCAACCCGATTCCAGACACAACATGGATCAGGTTCTGGGCTGCTATACAGCAGCATAAATCTCCCGGCCCTAATTATATTAGAGGGCATATAGTGGCGAGCTCTGAGGAAACAATGGACCCTATCAATTCCACCAATTAGAGTTGACCAGAGTGTGTGTGCGTGTTCGCATGCTCTCAACAGGCCCCAATCTGCATCTGCATCAAAGCTCATTATCTAGAGTGTGTCTTGGGCTTGGGGCTCCTTTCGGTTTGCAGTGCAAGAAAATCCAGGTAAATATGTTCTTGGTATAACATTAACAAGGGGATGAGGACAAATAAGGAGAAGTGAATGGTTCCCATGGTGACAGACCAAACACTCGCAGAAATGACGCAATCAGCCACCCCCCCCCCACACACACACACTTCTTAATTCTGATGAAAAATAAACTTGCACACGTCTAATGTTTAATTCAGTGAGTTGCATCTCCTACAGAATGAGCTACACGAGTAACTAAAATGACAAAGAGGATAGGTGTAACAGCAAATTTTGAAGAAATAGTGCTTTACTGCACGACTTATGTCATGCACTAAAGCCTCTTGAGACGATCTGAGATCAAGACCTCTCTTTTACATCTCCCTCATAAAGCAGACACTACCAGAGATCTCTCTCTGTTCAGCCCTGCAGGGGTTCTGCAGAGCAGTTTGGGTAATCCAGATGACACAATACCAGTTGCTAAGACACCTACAGATAATACATTGTGTGAGGATGAGTATGGAAAGTTTGAGTGTGAAAGGGCAAAGATTTGCGAAAAGTACATTAAATATTCAGAACATAAAAAGTAGAAGTTTGTTTATAGTTGTTTTTAGTCCTAGTTTGTCGTTATGCCCTTTTCACCCGTTTTCTGTACTTTCTTTTTTTCATTTGTAATAAATAGCTATCTGATAACTGATTGGGACTACCACTAATCACAACTTTATATGTATTATTTTTGTAGCATTTGTTAGCAAGCAGACCACATACTGAGGCTTCAGACTCTACATTACAAAAAAACATAATCCGAGGTTAGACAATGCAGATGACTGACAGCGTGAAAGCATGCATGTTCAGCTGAGCCATGATCCAAACCCTAACCACATCTTTTTTGTGCCTAAACCAAAAACTGTACATCAAAGAGTGTGTGAATCCACACACTGCATTTCTATCATTTCTTTAAAACCTACCTACAGATGATGCTGGGAAAATACTACATAGTAGTTTTACAGTACCCCTTTCATTGTTTTTTTGTGGCGACTATAATTTTTCCTACTTCCTGGAAAGGGGTAGCTAGCATAGGAATGTTGCAATTTTGCTCCTAGATTTCATTGCACCCTACAGATTGGACCTTTATGACAGATGTAACCACCATTAGTCATCTATTTGCTTTTGGAACAACAATTTCAAAGCCTCAAACTTGATATTTGGCAGTTATCTTTTATGTTTGGAGGGTAAGGTCAAGTAATGAACAAGGGGTGGATCTGACTGAGATGCTCTACAATGGACACACCCAGTGTGTTTTGACCACAATAATTTGAGAGGCCCCATCTTTGATCGTGCACAACATTAAACCTTGATACTATGCGTAATAATTAATTCTATAAAAATTACTCCCCTTACTTTTATTTATGAATGGAGGAATTGGCTGCAAAGACACATCTTGCAGGTTTTAGATTTTCCCACGCTTCAATACACCTGACTCAAATTAATGGGTCATTGTGGAGAACTTGACAACAAGCTGTTGGATCCGTTTAATTTGAATCAGGTGCGTTGGAGCAGGAAACATCCAAAACCTGCAGGACATTGGCCGCCGAGGACTGGAGTTGAACATCCCTGGAGCGAGTTAGAGCATAAACAATGGTCTCATACAAGACTTGCAAGGCAGCAAGTTGGTAAAAAGCAACCTTAGCGTTCTGTTGCATCTTTGGCCATGATGAAAATCCACATTCTTGCTATTTTAGATCTCTTCCTCTAGTAGCTACTGATATCTGAAATCTGCTAAATCAGGGATCTCCAACTCCAGTCCATGTGCGCTACTTTCCTGCAGGTTTTAGATTATTCACTGCTGCAACACACCCGACCCAAATCAATGGTGCTAACTGCTATGACAATTTTACAAATTAGCATGCTAATGTTCTGTACTGAGCGAGTACTGTGCACCTACTTTTTAGTTTTTTGTTTAATTTTATTTGATACAAAAACAGCCTTTCTGCAACCTAAAATACTCAGGGTTTCTCAAAGATGTGACTCTCTTGAGAAAGAGATCTTTGCTTACATCTGAAAAATACAAGATGGGACGATTGAGTATCGATCACAACAGTGGTCTCATGTTGGATAACAACTTATACTCTGACATAAAAAGCAGCTCATGACCTAACAACCATGTATACTACTTTTATATCCTTTAATGAAAAAAATTATTATGCTAACAACAATAAAAATGACAACAAATATGTTGAAATCAAAGAAAAGATTTAAATCTATATGGCACCAGCATCTATCCATATACCGTTTGCACCATTTTAATGGCTTTGCAGGATTGTAGATACTTTGAGATCACAAAGGACACCTTAAAAATGTCATTGAATGGATGAGTAAGTCCTTCAGGGATCATTGGCATTCCTTCATCAAGATGTGATGATTAATATATCTGTAAAGCATCTTTTTCCTGAGTCTGTAAAGCACTTTACCAGTGCAATGAGAGCGAGCGAAAGGCAAAGCAGGCTGGAAAACCAAAACACTGACCTAAAAGGTGCCACGCACTGGTTCGTTCTTATGTTTTATCTTTAATTACACAAAAAAAATTAAAGAAGTTTCCTCCTTTCATAGATATACCCGCAAGTATTTAAAAGTAGTCATAGGCTTAGCTTTGATGTTGCATGCACATGCATGCACATCTTCACAAGAATAAACACATACATCAGCACACAAAAGCTGACAAAGCCTTTCACAAAACACATAAAAATGCCATTACAAGGGCCTTCATGCTGCTCTAAGAAAACCAGCCCTGCCCACTGCGTGCTGCCTTTTGTCAGATGTAAGACCCAGAATCAAAGAGCGGTGACCTGCATTGGCCGTGGGCAGCAGGCCTGCAGGGAGTCCTGCGCTGACTCCAAACCCCGGTTACCATGCCATGCTGGGAGCCTCCACTGCCCCCCCCTTCTCCCGCCCCCTGGTTAGCTCCGTTATTTCCTCATCTCATCAATCTGTCAGCTAAGCCCTTTGACACGCTGCACAATATGGCCCCAGCATTTTTTAGTCCATGCCCTCTCTTTCAATATGGTTGCAGCATTTCAAGATTAGTCAGCTCACCCACGAGGGCAGCTCCCCTGGTGCCTCAGGACCCGAGGTGAGGGTGGCGGGGGGAAGGAGTCAGCAGCAAATCTAACAGCTGTCAGCAGTTCTGAGGTCTAATAAGCCTTAATATTTTCCTGCACAGCAAACAGGTTGGTATGTTGGAAATAAGAGTTACACATAATGTATATTCTCATTCCAGACATTTTCTAGCTTTATTTATGCTAGTTTATTCAGGGGTTGTTTTTTTGGTTTGTTTTCTGGGACAAGAGTGGAGGTCCAATTAAACGGCCAGGTTTAGCCACAAAAACAATGTACAAAAAAAGATTATCTGCAAAAGACAGTTGATGTAAAAATAGACCTAAATGTGAAATTAAGATCAGTAGCTACTTTTGAGGATAAACTAAAAAAGTCTGAGGCCATCAGTACTCTATTTAAGCTTTTAAATAAAATGAATACCTTATTATTACAATCCAATATGAGTTTTACAGTGATTTGGTATCTTACATGTCACCCCTACTTTGGGTAGAAGTGAGCTTTATACATCATTAGACTGAGGCTGAACTCAGAGAGCAATGCTCCACCCTATGAGGCTTTGAAGATAGTATCCAGATTTACATCAAAATCTCTCTGACCAATAGAGTACCACTTCTTACTGTACGATCATTCAAATATTTACAAACACTGGAGTTAGATAAAGGTTAACAAGGTGAATCTCAATGATCAAGTATTCATTTTTGTTGCACAAACACAAATTTATCCTAAAAATAGATTTTAAATAAGCATATAGTTCTTCAAATGTACATAATATTCTACACAACAAATACTTCAGCTCATCATGTGTTTTGGTTAGATCTGAGGCATCAGGTTATTATCTGTGCTTTTTTCAATAGCCAAAATTAATTAAATCAACTCCATGAAATTTCATGCATGACATTTACATTCACGCTGCCAAAGCATTCAGCTAAGCACATGACTGAACTTACTCAGGTCCAGGTTCAAAAGGTTTTTGTACCCAAAAATGAGATCTGCTGACGACTGCAACAGACTGATTAGTTTTATCATCAATTAATGGTGTTCCTCTGTGATGGGATGGGTATATTCTGACAGGATAATGCCAGAAAAGCTCCTGATATCCCTGACATAAACAAATGTATAACACTGCAGAAGCTTATTACAGCAACACCACAGCAAAGGTGGTCCAACAGAATATTAATGTGGCGTCCCCCCCCAGTCATTGAATCAATGGAGAAGAAAAGATATACTGATTTAAGATTGGTCGATTGTGTATGCAGCAACAATTATATGAGAACGTGCTGGACTGGACTCACTGGAAGACAGACCATTCAGTTTATTTTCAAGTCAGGATGAAAAGAAGACTCCAAACTATGCATGTCGTCTATTCACTTATGATGCTCTTTAAAAGAAAAGACAGCAAAAAAAAAAAAAAAGAGTTGGGAAAGAGTGGAGGGCTGCAGTGCTGCATAAATTTTACATGCACAAGGCAGCAGACAAAGTGATTGTTGCTTCCCCAAAACTTTTTTTTTCTCCTCCAGAAAACACTTTCCTCGCTGAATAGGCACCTATTAGTGACTCCATTATAGGCACAGGGCTCTTGAATGGCTCCTCACTGTGCGTCTTTATCATAGTCAGGCCGTGAATGCAGCAGGGCCCCTCCTCCTGCAGCCCAAGCAAGCTCCTTACAGCCTGTATTGATAGGTGCTGGTGATGATGGTTGAAGCGAGGGGGAGGAGAGTTGGGCTGCTACTTTCACCTCGTTGTGTGCTCCAGGTGTGGTGGGTTAAGCGTAGCGCTCTGCAGCTTCCATTGTCCCACACACTTTTCTTCACCACTTGTTCCACTAGAAAAAAAATATGTAGTGTCTTACATGCATTAGCTGATCTCCATAATGCCATTCCCCCGCCCTACCCCCCAAAACAAGTCAGGCCTCTGGCGAATCGCTGCACACTGCTTCAGAGCCCTGTATTGTTGCTGGATTATTCAGGAGTTAGCTGAAAGAAAGAGGCAGGGAGAGTGGGGTGTCTGTACTTTATCTCCAGGGGAGACAGGGGCTAAAGAAGGAGCTTCTTTAGAGGAGTGAGTTGCTGCTGCGAAAAGCTTCAAAACACCTGCAGAAGACAAGCGCAGGGAGGCTGAGGCAAGGAACCCTGTTTATCTCCCATCCAAGACACTGTAAACTTTGCCTCTTTGAATGGAGAAGCTTCCATTTATCAAGAACTGTCCAATAACCTGTCACAACATTCCCACCTCACTCAGGCTCCTCAGACTCTGCTGTATTAAACAGACCCATCAGTATCTCTGTGGGTGAAAACACAAAGCAGACAAATATTTGTGTGTGTGTCAACTTTGAAGTTATGTGTGTACACAGTTGAAGGAGGGAGACACCGCGAGTTTGCGAGACTTTATGATGAATATGGAAGCATTGTTCAGCCATGCTTACCTCCACAGGGAACCATCTGCTCCCTGTCAATGCATCACCTGCTTGTCTGAGCCATCTCCAGGGCAACAAGGGGTGGTGGTGGTGGGGGGATTAAGAGAGGTTATGGCTTTGGTGGGAGGGGCTGTCACTGGGGATAGAGGGGAGGAGGACGAGGAGGAGGAGTTTTCAATGGTAGCCGGGCGAATGTCGTCCTCTGCTGGAGGTGACGGAGTTGCAGCATCCTGAATGAAAACACATGCGATGGAGATGTGTCACAACAAACCACATGTGAGGAGGAGCCACTTGTTGAACACATATTGAATGCTTGTTAAAAAAAAAAGTCTCACCAGTCTTCTTTTAAAGACCCACTATATAACTTTTTTACCTTAAAACTCCGCTTTCCGGACTCGTTTTGAGGGCACAGTGACATATATTAAGTGCATTTCTTCTAACCATACTATAGAACTTTCACATCCGGGACGCCGCCTGCTAAGTTTTGCTTTGCGCATGCGTTACATGCTAGCACGCAAATGTAAACAAACATTCACTAAAGAAACGATTGAAGACATTATCGGAGGAAGAGAGGAAAACTAAGAAGAGCCAAAGAAGAGCAAGAGATAGGACAAGAGTCGAGAAAAGACTGGCTTTTACTCTCTGGAGAGATCTCACACTTTCTGACCTTAAAGTATGCATTTCGGACTCATTTTGATTGCACATTGACATTTATTCTATGCACATCCCTAGAGCCGTGATTCCACAGCAGCATCCTGAAGCTGAAAAACTGCACTTCACAAGTGTTGCTTCCGGAACGTTGCCTCGTGTTACAGCTGAGTTTTGCTTTACACACTGGAATCTAGTTGCCAATGTGTTGATATCCATTTACTAGATAGCAACACGCTGGCTGTTTTGAACGTGCACTAAGGCTGATTCATCAAAGAAATGCAAGGGGACATTATTGGAGGAAAAGAGGAAAAGAAAGAGACAAAGGGACAGAGTATGAGTAAAGACAAGAGTCATCCTTGGACTGACTTACTCGCTGGGGTGAGCTCAGAGTACAGGTAAGACACAAGGTGGATGCTGAATTAGCCGTCGTTAGGGGGCAAAGTTCTGAGAAGTTCAGTAGTGATTCTTTAAAGGATAAAGCGGAGGAAAAAAAGCATGGCAAAACTAAAGGATAGACAACAGCACCAAGAGCAGCTCACACCTCACTGTTCCAGATTTATGAGGGTGCCTCCAAGTGGCAACAAAGTGCTACAATAAATACACATTCATTTATCCAAACAGATAAGTTGCAGAACATTGTTCAGATAAAAACTTTGAACAGTTTTCCCAATTTCAAGATGTGATTTCTATCTTCGCCAATTTCTATAATCATCTTTCTTTTTGAGTTGCATCTTATGTTTGGTAGTTTGGACAGCAGTACAACAGGGCTGTTATACTTTCTCAACCAAGTGTAGCCAAACATTAAGACACCAAGTAAAGAATGAATCATGTTAATGTGATGTCTCATAACTGAAGTGGTTTAATGTCCACTTTTTCTGTCACTAATACACTAAGAAGTAGATTTAGGATGGGTGGTAAACTGCAGATACTTTAAGTATTTGGTGGTTGTTTATATAAAACTGCCGTTCTCCATCTTTGTGAGATCCTTGTCACAGATCATAGAAAACATTCATGTGTGAGGAAATGACTTCTCATACGAGTGTTGATTATAAGCTGCAGAGTAATTCCCCCTTTGTGTGTTTTCATGCAGGTTTTGTGTGATGAGCAGAATGAATGAGGATCAATCACAGGGGGTTTATTAAGTCCGTGTTCCTCCACCTCCAACACAACATACGTTTTGCCAGCAGCGGCTGTGTAAACACTGACCTGAGGACAGGTTGGCAAGCAAACACGCAGGAGTCGAAGAGCGGTGAACACGACACTACAGCCAGGAGCATCACAGAGTAAAATGAGCCTGAACTTTTAGCTACATTTACAGTATTAAATGGAGGTAAAGTAAACATTACTTTATGTCCTGAGCCTTTAAAAGATACAGGAGGTTTCCTTGATAGGGATTTTGTACTTAATATAGAGTTTAAGATGAACGTAATCTCTATTGAGGAAGATATTTGAGCCCCTAGGTGGCATGGCTTTCATCTGAGACATAAGTGCTTCAGACTTATATGACATGTTTAAATGCACTAGATATTCTCACTGTTTGGTCACTTATTCTGCATTCATGAAACATACATTTTATTACTCATAAGTCAGTGTGGCACACATTCCTTGTGCATACTGTTGGACACAAAGTATTGAACAAAACTTGGATCAGGGGGATCTCAAACTGAAGACCAGGCTTTTCTGTTAATGACTAAAAAAACAATATTGAGTGAAATGAGGTTGAACAAACATACCAAAACCATTTTTTGTTTCTGTTGTTGATCTTTGTTCTAAGTTTTGATCTAAGTTTTTTGTTTTGTTTTTGACAAGACAAAGTTTGAGAGAAAATCATCAGTATTCATGGTCTGCAGTCTAAACATTAAAAAATCTCCAGAAAATTTCAGGGAAAACCAAATTTTGTTCAAATCTTTCAGTATGGCTAGAGTAATGCATCTAAACATGCTCCAAATCCAAGATCCACATTTTAATCTATTTAAAATGAGCAAGATTTTGATCCAACTTGGATCAGATCAGGGTGGGGATTTGTAGATTTGGTGTGTCTATTAATACTGTTGTACTTATGTGATATGCTTATAATAACATAAATAATATCCCCAAAGTAGTGTCCCATCCCAAGAAGTTTCCCAATATGGATCAAAACCAGGGATAGCCCCTGTATTTACCTTGATTTATTGGGACTCCCAGGTGACACAAGGACTGCAGATGAGCCGTTAGCCACACTTGAACGCTCACCTGGAGCTGCTCTCCACAGACCTTGTGTGACACAGAAAGTCTGAGTGACAGGTGAAAGTGACCACAGCTGAAGGAAAGAAACACCTTTTGTGTTTGGTCACGAAGGCGGTGACCCAGGTCCCCCACCCGATGAGCTCATCAGCCTGAGGACAAGAAGGAAGGGTCTGAATGACTCTTCACGTCCCCCAACAACCACAAACCTGCAGCCCCCCACAGCAAGTCACCTCAGGTCTGCTCCTTAAACCAAACTTTATCTAATCTCCATCTTTGTTAAATCTGTAGGAAACAAATGGACTAAAACAGCCAGCAGAGATCCACCTGCAGGTAACCCTACACCTCTGTTATCTACTGCATATTCAGCAGTGCTGACAAAACAGCTGATTAAAAAAAAAGAAAAGAAAAAACAATTTACCGTATTTCATATCAAACGCACGTTAAGTACAGAAAACTTCAATAATTAGCAGCAGCTGTCATCAGGTGGGACTTTAAAGCCCACCTGAGGAGTCAAAGATTTTGCAACAACAACAACTGCAAGTCAGTCCTGGAAGACGTTTCAGCTCTTTTTGTGTATGGATGTGTGTGTGTGGAAAGACTAATGCACTTCCACTTAAAGCCCCCCATGTTATTCTCTTTTTCCTCAAATTACAATCAAAAATGTTTAAAAGTTATAGAGGTGTGTCAGGTGAAGCCACCAATCATCCATCAAGATAATGAAACAATGCCCAAGGCTCAGATGTGCAAAGCCACAAACATCTCATCTATTTGCATGGCATCATTTTTTTATTTATGTCCCATTCAGGTCATTTTGTGATTTCTTGGTAATTTTGCATCTATTTGTAGTAGATTCTATTTAATGTGGGTTAATTTGTGCCTTTTTACATTGTTTTCTGCCTGTTTTTGTATTGTTTGGTCATGTTGGGTCTTTGAAGTCTATTTGTGGTCTAAATTTGGTTATGGGTCATTTTCAATCCAATTCAATCCACTTTGTTCAAATCTATGTGGCTATAATCCAATGCAGTCTAATTATATTAATTAAATTATGATCCAATTATTGTTCAGTTCAAAGCAAGTCTAACTTTTTACATCTCAATTCAATCCAATTAATCAAAGCCTAATTTAATCCAATTTAACATTATTAATCATAATCCACAGTCCAATTTAGTCCAACCAATAGTAATTACAAGGTATTGTCCAATTCAAGCCCAATTATTATAATTTTACTACTGCAAGACCCATT
>JAOXYM010000025.1:6002494-6014357 GCA_028567055.1 Leptatherina wallacei
GCCTGGTTGGATAGAAGTTCTGGGGTTACTGACACAGGAGGATTAGTTAACCTGTCAACAGTAACAAACAAGGCTCGAGCATTATTGCGATTCTTGGCAATGTACCCTTGCTAAAGAAACTAACAGGCTTCATGTTGCCCTCAACAGGGATTGAACCATCAAACGTTCATTGGATGGAAGGCCACAGCCATCCAATTGGATAATATAAGGGATCACCATGACTCTACCAGGCCCCGGCACCTGGAAGGCCCATTAGATAAATCTGTTCATGTCAACATCATTCGAAATGTTATCAATCCATTCAGTTTATGTTGAGATTTTCTGCTTGGATTAAAATAATTTACCAGTTGGCTGACCAACGCTACCATCCACATTGTCAGCAAAGCTAACAGTTGTCTTCGTCATGATGTTGCACCGACTATGCCTCAGTATTTTCCTTCCTCACACAAACTCAGACTCTTTCCTTGGAAATGTTGATCCTGGGAGAGTTGCTGTCAGGCCCACGTGTGGCAGGGGACACAACCACAGTAAGGGGTGACTTTTCTGGGTGTAAAATTCAATTATCCAGTGGGTGAGCGTGTCTGTTGTGAGTGGCGAGCGAACGGCTGCCCGTTCCCAGCGGGCGACAAGGGGGTTAAGAGCCACAGAAAGGCCTCCATTATCCCGAGTGAGAACGGCCCATGTGGCTGGCTGCACGGCCTCTGCTCTCATTCACTCCTCTTTACAACAGCGCTGCCGAAAGCCTCCAAGTTTCATTCTGTGTCTCTGCTCACACTCCTTGTCTTCCTCCCCCTCCTCCTCCTCTCCCTTTCCTGCTCTCAGAAAAGAGCCTCCACAATGCTGCTGGAGGCCTGAAGTGGATTCTTCAGCACCCCCGTGGACAGTGCACATGTGGACAACATTCACAAGGTGTCCGTCAACTAGTCCATTAATCAACGACATCTCATGAAAGCACAATTAAGGAGTCTCACAACTCTATAAGTGATTATCATCTCTAAAGAACCCCCGTTACTCCTCCTGCACGGCAATGCTTTGCCCTGAGTCGGTTTTCCAAGTGCAACTGCACTTCTAAACATTCATGGGAAAAAAACTGGAGTTGCATAATAATGACAAAAGCAAAAAAATATTGAAGTGAGGACAGCTGCAGAGTGTTTGAGCCCATCAGCCTGCAAAACTGGCTCGCATCTGGCCAATCATTACAGTGAGAATGGATCCTCAGTGTGTGAATAAGACTGAGGCCCTATGGAGAAGGCCATTGAAGACGCAACACTGCACCACTTCTTGTGATAAATGAGCAATTGTGTCCTTCATCATTAATGACGTTAAATGACGGCAGTGAGGAGCTCTCCATCCACTGTACAATATGGAGGACAACACTGAGGAACCTTGGAAGTTCAATGTGACATCACATCCCTGATGAGTTCATCTGCAAATTGCTCAACAGTGGAGATGATGGCGATTCATACAGAGGCCCATTGTGGGTCTTTAATGGAAGAAAGTTTAATATTTATGTGCAGGTCAATCATGCTCATGGAGGAGCAAAGCTGTGCAGGAAATCAAATTTTGTGCAGTATAAGAATTTTTTACATTTATTAGAATATTCTATAGCTAAAACATAATTCACTCCAGGTTACAATGTTAGAAATCCGCACAATTTTGGTGCCAGAACAGACTAAACAAAGCATCCATGAAACAAAGCCAAAGAGGTAAACTCTACTAACAACAAGAATACAAAATTACTTTTAGAGATAATCACTGTTTAGTATAAGATGCTAAAATCTGGAATACAATTACTTTCAATTCTATCCATTCATTTTCTATACTCACTTATTCCAATGCAGGGTCATGGAGGTTGAGCCTATCCCTATCCCAGTAGATACTAGGTGAGAGGCATGGTACACCCTAGATAGGTCACCAGTCCATCGCAGGGCCAACACAGAAAGACAAAGAAACCACTTTAGGGGCTCACCTGATTAAAACGTCTTACATTTGCAAACATTACGTCTCTTTTCACCTTAACTGAAATACTGCATGTGAAAAACAGTTCATATCCATACAAGTGTGTAACAAAGCCAAACCACACAGAGGCAGGAGTTACTGTAGTGTCTTACTGAGGAAACCACTGCTCTGATCCGAGTGCTGCTGATGTTCCCTGCACATATAAAAACCAACACTGCCCTCATGTGGCACCTGTGGATCCCCTGAGTATCAGGTGTGATGGTGAGTGAAGCCATTTCTTATTACCATCAAAACAGATTAATACCCTTTAGTTTTCTGTCATCAATAAAACTCATATTCAATTGAATGTTCACTTTAGGTTGAATAGCTCTTTTAAATTAAGTAGCATTTTATTTACCTTCCATCTGACAGTGATGTTGATTTAATATGCTATATACGGTATTTATAAATAATAATGATATACATGTCATATAATCATAAACATTAATAAAGTATGTTTCGTTTATATAATTTTTTAACCCTTTTGTTAAACCACCTGAATTAACACTTTTTTTTTCTACCTTGTAATTTCTTATTCTCTGCATCGTCAAAGAGGAAAAGTTATAAGTGCGGGCATTACTGTTCATTGCATAATGATATAATAATCTTTACAACATTTAAATCAAGAGCAGCTGCTGCACATCTTAATAAATAATACATCTCTAGAATCAGAAAATCACAGTTAGAAATATAGATTATGAACAATTTTAAAACAGAATCGGTTTTACAGTCAGAGCCCTTGCTGTCTAATAAACCACAAACAGGGATGTTCACATTCCTTCAGCTTTGTAGAAAGAATTAATTACAAGAAGTTAGAGTTGCAGTCTGTCTGTAGGTGGAAGTAATGTAGCAGTATGCAATAGGAAACATTCTCCAGACAAAAACTGACACAAATCTGTCTCTTCTACAGGATGCAGAGAGGTTTCTTAAAAGGCTAACTCACGATCTAAATGATGGTGCAATCTGATTGGCTGTTTGTTCATTGGGCTTTAACCAATAATCTACAGCAATTCAAGGGGCAGGGTATCACCATAGAAGACTACTGATGGTCGGCTGTGTTATAAGAAGGGAGAGGGCATTCAGGGCAATGTGGTTCAGCTCAAGTCCATAAGATGGGAAATAAATAAGCAGGGAAAGCCTCAGGGCCAGAAGGGAAGCTTCAGTCAGCACTGCAGAGCACCGCAAGATCCCTGTAAACAGGTTATAAACTAACTTTACACTCAGTTCAGACTGCAAGTCATGTAGATCATAAACAGTCAAAAAGAGGTAACATGGTGGTAATTTGGGTTATGTATGATCTGTCTTTACAACGGAAGCCTGCAAGGATCCAGCAGCAGCTGTAAACCTGCAGTCCTCACCACAGACTGCACTGTGGAGGGCATGTCTTTATTAGAGAGCGCAGCCTCATGATCTTCATAAGCTGTAAAGTAAATGAAGACCTCTGTGAACTTAATGAGAAAAAGAACCACTCCCCCTCTCCTGCACAACCACAGGATTGCTGTTTAGTTGGAACTCCTGGAGTGTAAATCCATTAAAACCTCACCTGGACTGCCACAAGTGACCAGAGAGTGGGGCTGGAGAGCAATGTATGTTCTCCATGGGGAGAACATACATTTCTCAGTCTTCTTTCTCAGCCATGTCTTTGTAATATGTACTGGGCACAATGTGGTTTTCCATTATCTCTGACAAAAACAACATGTGGTCTTGAGCCTATGTTGCTGCCCTCAAGAAAACACTGGTAGCCTACCTTATGGTCCATCCCTGATCCCACCGAGCCAGAATTAGGCGTCCCCTCTTTCTTTCTTTCTTTCTTTCTTTCTTTCTTTCTTTCTTTCTTTCTTTCTTTCTTTCTTTCTTTCAGTTTTCAGAAAATAACGTTTTAAAATGTAGCTTCATAGTATTCCCTCACTAAGAATCCATAAGAATCACGTGGGTAATTAGCAGCCAGGTGCAGCTCATTAAATTAAATCAATTAACTGATCATCACCAGGTGGGAAAACATAATAGTAAAAGATGAAGTTAAATTTTCATCTTGTGAATTTCTTTTTCTACAAGGACCGCCTTTGAGTTTGGTAGTGGTGTAAAATACTGCAAGATTTGGTATTGATCCGACACTAATAGGCTTACCTGCAGGGCCAGTGTCACCAATACCATGCTTATATCAATACTTAAAAAAACAATTAAGGTGGTTGCATCATGAAATTTTATACAAATTTTACAACTCACCTTTAACTCAATTTTTGCCTGAAAATAAAGCCACACACTGCCGCTCTTCCCCTCTGGCATTATTTAGTGCTGCTGGCTGAGCCTGCTTGCTTGTTTACCTGGTACTGCTGAGACATGGGACCAGTGTTACCTACTCCTCAGTAAGAAAAGTAGCTATTGGCTGTCCTAAAAGTCGCTAAGTGACGTCATCATCAAATTTGCATAATCAGCCTGGTGCATATACTGTAAAGGATGCTGCAGCTGAGAGGAATAATGTCGTGGGAGACAAAAAAAGTGATAAAAAAACAAAACTCTTGCATTATGTTCAGAGCAGCAAAAAAATCCTTTCTTCTGTCAATATTTTCTTTGTTTGGTTTAGTTTTGATTAATTAGGATCCTGTTTGTGTTTTAGTCCAAGCTTTTTATTAATAATGAAGACATTAGACAGCGAGAGAAGGGGGGCGAAAGAGTGTTTCTACTCTCTTTTAACATATTTTGTATTTTTTAATCCTTTTCATAAACTTATGAAAGTCCTGTACACAATTTAATTGTTTGAACACACAACCAGCCACCGTGCATTGCTACACCATAAAATCCTTGCACACAAGCATGTGACTAAGATAACATAATCGTACGTGTGCACAATATAGTATATTTATATTTGTACACTCATATAAAAACATGTAGACACAAAGCAGGAACTTTAACAGCCACACTAATTCAAATACACAAGTAGACAGAGATCACAGGATCCACCCTATTGTGCTGCAGCATGGTCAGGGTACAGGTGGAGTAGTGGGGCAAGGTAAAATGATGCGGACTGATTAATATTCACATGTTGTACCTATTTTAAGAAGGAAAAGTCTATGTTGTTAATTTAACTGTAGTATCTGTTAGCCTGGCCTGCAACATCCTCACCACTCCACCTCTATCTGACCACAATGCAACATCACCACTACACCTGACCACACTCCACCATCCTCATCACTCAACCTTACAGTGTGCTCACTATGAACTTCACATGTAATATACATCTTCTGACTTAGTACAAGATCTCACATCTGATAACTGACTGAACTCAAGGAGCATTGAACTGAAGGCCCAATGCTGGATGGCGTCTCCTGTATGGGGAGCAGGCATCTTACAAAGTGAGCTATCTAGCTGCTTTTCCAAATTTACACCATGGTAACTAAGTAGTGTAGAAATGTGAAGACCAGTCCAACATAAAGCGTGATCTTCTGATTGAAACTGAATGTAGGGAAGGGTTTTACGATCCAGGTCCTGATGCCATGCTGGATTTGAACCAGCGTCTCCCAAATGGGGAAGCAGGCGTCTTACAAAGTGAGCTATCTATCTGTTGTTTCAGTTTTATACCATGGTTGCTTAGTAGTGCAGACATGCAAGAACCAGTCCAAGATAAAGCATGATCAAAAGTGAATGGTCTTATGATTCAGGTCTTGGTACAATGCTGGAAGTGAACCAGCATTTCCTGTATGGGGAGGAGGTGGCTTACTGAGTAGTTGTTTCAGTTCTACGCCATGGTTCTACACTAAGTAGTGTAGAAATGTGAGGACCAGTCCAACATAAATCATGAGCTTCTGATTGAAAGTGAATGGTCTTATGATGCAGGTCTTGGTACCATGATGAATCTCTCTCCTTATAGTCTCGGATTGGTTTTGCACCCATGTGAAGCCCATCAAACTTTTCCCGGTGAGAGGTTTCACCTAAATGGATCAACAAACTAAGTGAATCATAAGTCTAGCCTCTTTGGAGGAGTTCTGTGTCGAACAGGATAACGTCTCTGAACCTCTGGAGTAGTTTCAGTCACAGGAGGCCTCTTGTCAGTGACCTGAATGTCGACTACAGGTGTCTTTTCCATGGCAGTGCCGAGAACAGCACTGGGGGATGAGTCTGAAGATGGCAAGACATTAGCAGATGTCTCCACGTCCAAAATTTGGTCCACAAGACGCCTCCAGGTACCTTGTTCTCCCATTCTTGAGGCAATTTTGCCAGGTGTCCACTTGTCTCCTCTGTAGTCACAACTCTCTGTCCAACATGCCTTTGTACATCCCTTCGAGGATTTGGTTTCAGCAGATCAATGCAAGACCTAAGGTTTCGGTTCAAGAACAGCACAGCAGGTGTTTGGTTTGTTGCAGGATGGAGAAAGTTCCGGTAGCTGAAAAGGAAGTTGTCTGCTTTGTGCTGCAAGGACCAACATGGCGTTAATGGACTTTTTGAAAGTTTGGACAAACCTCTCAGCTAATCCATTTGTTGCTGGATGGTAGGGCAGGTTTCAGGTGTTTGATCCCATTTCTCTTCATGAACAGGCTGAACTCCTCAGATGTAAATTGTGGTCTATTGTCACAATTTGTTCAGGTAAACCATTCCGGGAGAAAATGGACCTAAGAGCAGCTATGGTCATTTCTGAGGTGGTCGTCTTCATCATTATTGCTTATGGCCATTTGGAGTGGGCGTCAACTGCAATCAGAAACATAGAGTTCATAAATGGCCCAGCAAAGTCAATATGCACCTTTTTGCCAGAGGGCAGATGGCCCCTCCCATGGGTGAAGAGGTTCCTGCAGTGGTTCATTCCGACCATTGTGGCTACAGTGTTTGGTGAAGTCTTCGATATGTTTATCTATACGTGTCCACCAGACGTAGCTACGGGCTAGACTCTTCATTTTAATCGTTCCCAGATGTGCAGGTGTCTTCAAAACTCTGGTGTGTAGTTTAGATGGGACCACTACACGGGATCCACACAGCAACGTTCCTAGAAACAATGACAGTTGGTCACATCCAGCTGAAAACTCTGGAAACATTACCATGAGCTGGTCATCCCTGCATTGAGATTTCACAGACTTTGGACAAGGTGGGGGCCTCACTTTTTTATTACAGGGGTCTGGTGGAGAACAGTGTCACTTCTTGCTGCAGACAGACATTACAAATGAGGAACTACTGCAGTTTTGTTTGCATCAAATTAAATTGTGTTTTGTTTTAATCTTTGGTTAAAAAAAAAACAGTTTTACCCTCAATTAAAATGGCTCATTTACAAGCTTCCCATTTCTATTACATGAGGAGTTTGGATGTTGGGAGTGAAGGGCTCTTATAAAACAGCCAATATTGTATTTGAAGATTTATTGACTGTTGATGTGAAGATTAAATTTAAATACTTTATTAATCCCAAAGGGAAATTGCTAATTTTTGGGGGGATTTTGACCTCTTAACCCTTGAAATTGTGAATCCAGCATGTTGTGTTTCACTGAGCAAAGTAGAAGTCACATGTTGACAATGTGATGACAAAACATCAACAAACCATATTCTGTCACCAAACAGCAGCCTTGAGCGCTGCCAGACTTTATAACTACACTTATCAGTGCAAAGAAATCCAGTTTTGATGTCTGTTAATGTATCTTTCAATAGGAAGCTGAAATAGAAATTATTGTTAGATTCTGCCACAATTCTTACAGATGCTTTATACTAAATGCACATCTTGAGGTAGTTTCATGTAATTATAACAATGGTAAATGGACTGTACTTGTATAGCGCTTTTCTAGTCACGTGACCACTTAAAGCACTTTGACACTACATGTTCATTCACACAACACCTATATTGGAATAGACTTTGTGCTTCTCTAAGCATTCATACACCTGATAGGCAATGTAGGGTTCAGTGTCTTGCCCAAGGACACTTCAACAAGTAGTCCTGTTTAGTAGATGACAGTTGCCCAATCAGAGGTAAGTGTGTTGGTATATTTGTGGCAGGGTCAAGGAGGGCCCAGGTGGGGATGGAACCCACAACCTCCCAGGTGGGAGTCATGTGCACTGACCAGTCAGCCAAAGGGATATCCCTGTGGCCAAGTAGTCAGGGCACATGATCAATCGGAAGCAATGACAGGACCTTACTGTCACACTTCATACAAAAAAGGAAATAAAACAAAGAGTTAAAATGACACACACACAAACATTTTCTGAGCTTTTTACACATGCCTTTGTTGTTAAACCTGATGTTGGCCTCTCCGGGCTCAAGCTAACTTAGCCAGCAGTATTCAACCCACATCTAGCGTCATCTCTTGGGGGTTACATGCTGTTAGCTTTTTGGAAAATCATATGTAAGTTTGTTCATTTTGTGCTCTTTAAATACTGATAATATTTCCATGCAGGGATAGTGGTGCCAGTATTAGTGTTGTACTGGACTGGAAAACTGCTTCATGCCTTTCAGTGCCTTTTCATATTGTGAAAATTAGAGGACATAGTCCTGAGTATGAGGTAGATCTACAGACTGAACGGACACATATGTTTTGCATCACTAACATGTTTGTCCAAAATCACAAGTTTTTACAAGGCTAGCATTGAGAACTAATCGTGACTTTTTTTTTTAATGGCTTGTTCTGGTGTCTCGCCTGATAATTTCTGGGATAGGCTCCAGCCAACCCTGAATTGGACCCTGAATTGGATTAAGCGGTACAAAAAATGGATGGATGGATGAATAATGGCTGGATATGCTGGAAACCTTTTAAATGTAAATATACTGTTCTAAACTGTGTCAGATCTTCAAGATAAATCCAGGATTTGAACATTTTTGGATGTGTGATTAGTGTGTAGATTAGTTCAGTCTTAAACCCTGAAATAGGTGGAAACAATGCAAAGGACATGACTACAGAGTCACCATTATGCAAACCTGCAAAGCATTTACTCAGTAATGAGATTATTTTCTTGAAATTCAGTCCAGTGACATTTGAGTTTTAGCAGTTTTGATAATTACTCTGATCATAAGATTGTACATATGAGTATAAGTAAGTGGTTTTGTTTCACTTTTTACATTTTCATGAAGGCTCAGTTTATGAGTTTTGTGTGGCTATCTTTACATTCTTTATTAAGTGGAACAGATTTAGGGTCAGGCTCATTTTTCTTCAGTGTAATCAATTTGCCAAAAAAGTGGAGACAAAAACACAACAAAAAAAGTTCATGTTGAAACTGACTGGTAGCATTTTTTATTTCACTGTGTTTTACATCACAATAATGTTATTGTGGAATCTTTTGGTTATAAGAATTGTCAGGAAATATGAAATTGCCTCTTCGGTCCAGTGCAAATATAGACAGACAGACACACACAGGCTCACATAACACAATAAGCTGCCGATGAACAAAGGAAAACATAGAGCAGGGGCCGGCAAGTTCAGTCCTGAGAGCCGCAGTCCTGCAGGTTTAAGAGTTTCTCTGCTCTTAACACACATGAAACAGGGAAACATCTAAAACTTGCAGTGCTGAACTTGACCTAGAGCATAGATACTGAGGACTAATTACAAACAAGAAGCAGGTGTGACAAATAACAACTAGACTCCAGGAGCAGGAAGTACTCTAAACAGAATATGCAACAGGACTCCACAATGTGTTTCTCATTCACCCTTCACATAAACACTTACAGTGCTCTATATGCATGCGTGGTCAAACAACTCTATATGCATGTGTACACACATATAGTAATGCAAAGGATGACCATATTTTTTCCAATACTGTGCAACTCTGATAAGCACATAATAATGTGATTTTCCTACTGAGTTTTAGTCCAGTGTATAAGTGCAATTATTTCTATATAACTGTACTTCTCTATTTTCCTTATTTATTCATCTTGAGGTTGACAGTTTTGGCTTTGAGATAAGCGTCTGAAAATACCACAGAGTGGACTACCTTGAAATTCGGAGACATAATTCATGTTCGACTCGGGAGTAACTGTAAAAACCGATTGCCTCACCTGTCCAGGGTTTTGGTTTACAACACCAGGATGTCAGCATGAAGCAGAAATACAACCTCAAAGCTTAAGTTTGGCCATATGGAGGACAACTGAACAGGTCTGCCGCTTTAACATGGCAGCAGCGAGAGAAAAATAACAAAACATAAAAAAAAATCACAGCATAAGTAGAAGTGATCACAGAGACACACAGAGATAAGAGACATGACAGACAAAAAAACCCCCATAAACCATAAACATACAAAATGACCATGAGATGCAAACTATGACAAACAAAATTACATAAATGAAGCAAAACAACCATAAATAGATGCAAAATAACAGTATCATCAAAACCGTTTTCTATTTTCTGCAAACTGGCTCTTTAATGAATCAACTGATCCTTTCGTGTATTAATTGTTTGCCGGTTATATGATACGTTTGCATGTTTTATGTAGAAATCTTAATTTTGTGACACTGCCAAGCTGTCAAGATCAATGCTGTTAAGTAAAATGGTATATTTCTGCAGCAGAATGGAAGTAGAAAGTTTTGAAATTTAGGTCAGAATTAGATTAGAATTAAGATCATTGCCAATGTCTTTCCTCCTTTGCATTGTGTTAACACACATCTGAATGTGCCAGACCGGCAAACTGTTAAAACTTCCGCTTTTATAGAGGTGATCACACTCACTTAATTGCATTTAATTAACAGCACGTGGATCTAAATGACTGTGGAGTAATATACTTAGTTTTTCCAGACATGACTCTGTATTTTGGCTCAGGTTTTACATAAATAATGACACATGCCATGTTGTATTTACCGCCCTGTAAAATCTGATGAGGACCAGATGACTTTGATTAATTTCAATTACTTTCATTATAAAACCTCACCTGCACATAATATGGCGACTAAACGCGCATCTTTAGTCAGTTTCTGCATTTTTTCTACTTGTTCTCAGGTCAGTCAGGCTGCATGGATGTGCAAAATATTATTTAAAAAAATCGCTCAAAGCCCACAAAAAATTCATATGCGCAGCTTCAACCCAGCGGTGCGCAACAGGAACCAGATGTGCCATAATAATGCTGTTTCACAACAACCGTCCCGTGACATACCGATGCACAAGGGGGTGTGGTGTCACGTGGCCCACGTGCAGTTAAAGGGGAGGGTGTTTATATAGACAGGAGCCGATCACATAAACTGTACCGAAGCGCTCGGCTCAGCATCAATACGCTCAGACCTGCACAGCCAAAGGATGGACGCTGCGTACAAGAGGGTGAACGGAGACCACAGCCCGGAGGAGGAGGCGGAGGTTCCGGGCACAAGGGTAAACATTTATAGTCAGGATGAAATACCTGCAATATGTTTTGTTTTTTTCATTTTCCTGATCCATGTCAAACTTTATCAACATATTTGTTCGAGAGAGTTGTTGCTGCTGCAGCAGGAATATTCCAGCTACTGTACAACAGATAAATAAGATGTCTGTCGGTGGATAGAGGGCGAAAACAGCTGATCTGAGTGGAAAATATAAACAGTGTGAGCTATCAATAAAATCAAATGCACAATCATTACAGGAACTTTTGTTTGAATCTTTTTTGTTTTACCACGAGTTACCTAACTAATCAAAGAGGAATCTGTCATCACCTTTACAGCCTAAATAATGTCAAACATGACAAGTCAACTGTGACACATGATTTATTTCCAATTTGGAGGACTGGTTTGTGTTTTGTACCGTTTTAAACAATATTGTACACATTTCTCAAAAGTAAAGTTAAACCAAAGTCGGTGGATTTGTTCAGCCTGTAAAAGATACATGAATTGTCAAGTTACTAAATAACCAGCTGGACTGTGTGTGTGTGTGTGTGTGTGTGTGTGTGTGTGTGTGTGTGTGTGTGTGTGTGTGCGCGCGTGTGTGTGGGGGAGGGGAATTGTTGT
>JAOXYM010000025.1:6032667-6042758 GCA_028567055.1 Leptatherina wallacei
GTTAAAAACTGAACTTATCCAATAGGAATGTTTCTTTGTCAAGTCCTTTTATATAATATCACTGTTATGACAATAATCACATTATTAACGCAACATTCATCATGATAACATCATGATAAACAAGCCCAAACCAGTTCAATAGGAATGTTTTTCTTTTACATCATGTTAATATTATTACACGATATTATCACATCCTGTAATCAACATAAGGCAGCATTTTTAATTTCTCTAAATATAGACAAAGAAAAATGTTTATCAGGTTCTTAATGTTTTTACAACCCTTTAATCAAAAAGAGAATATCAAAAAAAAGGAAGGGACGTTCTGTGAATAAAACTGAAACAGTTAAATAACAAACTAAAAGGCCGATAATCTACTTACTTTTTTACCACATGGACTTGTAGACACTTATTGGAGAGTTACTGGGAAATTCCACCGGGGGCACACCAGGGTATGAAGACTAAACTTCCACATATGAAGGATGTAAACAGAAGAAAGATTAAGAGGCAACACATGATGCATAATAGGTGATGTTAAAGACCTCTTAATCATGTAAGGTGGACATTCACTATGGGCCAGAAAAGCTGTTTAACTACCCGATTGGATCATGGCTGATTAATAAAGAGTTGTAGAGTTATACACAGAATTTCTCTTGGTGTGCAACTAAACTTAAATATGTTAATCAATATCAGGCGGCAGCATTAAAATAAGCAATAAAAACAGAGAATAAATAATTAGAGATAATAAAATCTGAAGTTATTCTGTACACATTCTTAATTTTCTGTTTGATTTCTCCTCCGTTGCTGCGCCTCTCTCTCGACGACTTCAGAGAAAACTGGTTTCCAGCTGCGTCCGGTCGCCGGCCTTCTGTCAGCCAGAGACTTCCTCGCCAGTCTGGCCTTCAGAGTGTTTCAGTGCACACAGTACATCCGACACTCCTCTGCGCCCATGCACTCCCCCGAGCCGTGAGTTATCACACCCCTGCACCCAGCTTATTATTCATTCATTCATTTATTCAATCAGCTGATTCTTTTTATTGACTCACTTCAATCGCCTCTTACAGAGACTGCTGTCACGAACTCCTCGGCCATATTCCCATGCTGGCAGACAAAGAATTTGCACAGTTTTCTCAGGTAATGACACCACAATGAACTCTTTCCTCTTTTGTTTTGACCTAATCTGCATGTAATCTAATTACATTACCTTCTTACTGTTTGAATGTAACCAGGAGATTGGACTTGCCTCGCTTGGAGCTTCAGATGAAGACATCGAGAAACTGTCAACGGTGAGATTTATATCTAAATCTACATCGGTTCTTAAACTTTCTTACAAAAGAGCAGCTTCACTTTGAGCTTTCATTGCCATCTAGTGGTCAAAGTATATCACTGCAGCTCATCCTGGTCCAGATTATTTACTGGAGACAATGTTCCTAAGAACAGATGGATGGACGAGGGAAGAAAAAGTGAATGAATGGATGAAAGAGAGAGAGGAAGAACTAACTGGTGGATGAGGGACAAGAAGGAAGAATGGATGTATGTGGGAAAAGTAAAGGTGGATGGACAGAGTGGGAGAAAAGAGGAATGGATGATGCTGTATAGGAACGATGGCTTACTTAAAGGGAAGAGATGGATGGATGCTGAGGAAAATTAATAAATAGATGAGGATGAGAGAAACGACAGATGAATGAATGAGCAGAAGACGGGTGGATGATGAATTAGTGAAAGGGAGGAAAAATGGATGGATTATAATAGGTAGGAAGGAGGAATGAATGAAATGGAAAGAGAGGGAGAAATAACTACTTGGTGAATGCAGGAAAGGAAGGAAAATAGATGGATAAGAAAGGGGAAGGAAAGAAGAATATTTGGATGAAAGAAAGGGAAGAACAGTAGATAGATATATGAATGAGTGTGAAAGGCAGGAAAAATGGATTGATGAATAAAGGGAAGAGATGGAAAAGCAAGAAAAATGGATGAATCAAAGAGGAGGAAGGAGGGAAGGATGGATGGAGGGAAAATGAATGGATGAGACAGAGGGGGAACACATGGGTGGATGGATGAGAGACAAGAAAGAAGAATGGATGGATGTGAGAAAGGAAGTTAAGATGAATGGACAGAGTGGGAGAAAAGAGGGTGATGAACAGATGTCTGAATTAATATGAATGGATAGCTGGACGAGTGAGGGAGAAAAAAAATGAATGTATGGATGAGACAGAAGGATGGAAGGGGAAAGCAAAGCAAAAATGGATGGATGAGAAAGAGGGAGGAAAGGTCAGATGAATGGATGGTAGATAGATATATGAATGGATGAATGAGTGAAAGGTAGGAAAATGGATGGATTAGAGAAGATAGAGGAAGAAGGGATGGATGGAGGACAAATGAACGAGAGTGGGAGAAGAGATGGATGAGAGGCATTAATGGATGGATGAAAGAGAGGGAGGGAGAACTAATTAGTGGGTGAGGGACAATAAAAAAGAGGAGATGTGGAATAGGAAGTAAAGATGAATGGACAGAGTTGGAGAAAAGAGGGATGAAGGATGTCTGAATTAATGGGGATGGATGGAGAAATGAATGGATGAGTGAGGGAGACAAACACGTATGTATGCATGAGGCAAGGGAAGGGTGGAAGGATGAGGGAAAGAAAGGAAAAAATGGATTAAAGAGAAGGGGGGGGGGTAGATGAATGAGACGGTGGTTATAAGTCATACTGGTTGCGGTGAACAGGTCACCAGTTTAACTCGACTCTTCCCTGTCTGCAGCTGTACTGGTTTACGGTGGAGTTCGGCCTCTGCAAGCAGAACGGTGCAGTGAAAGCTTGCGGCGCTGGACTCCTCTCCTCTTACGGAGAGCTTGTTGTGAGTGTGTTCTTTGTTTTCACACGTTTTCAGCTGTATTTGCTTCCAACGCTGACAGCCTTTCATCCGTCCTCACAGTACGCTCTGTCCAACGAGCCGGAGTACAAGCCGTTCAACCCGGAGGAGACGGCCCTGCAGCCGTACCAGGACCAAACCTACCAGCCGGTGTACTTTGTGTCTGAAAGCTTCGAGGATGCAAAAATGAAGCTAAGGTATCAGCACTGCTGCATATCCTCACACTTAAACTTAAATATGGAGGGTCAAATACCCTGGAAAAGTTACTCCACCTTGGTCTCATAAGTTAATATTACCCAAGGTAGCAGAAATAGCTTTTTGTTGACATCCTGCATAATTATCCACCATCCTCTGACATCAGCTTGTTGACATGTTTGGCCATTCGCTCATGCTCACATCCATAATTTGCAAGATATTTGAGAATTTTTTTGCATGAGCCACCTCTTAGAACAGCCTCAACATTTCAGTGCAATTCAAACAGACCATTTGATTGAATCATTCCATAAAACCTATAAAACCTACATTTCAAAGCTGAGCTACTGCACTTTGGCAGATTTTTGCACTTTGGCTCCCCCTACCAAAGGCTAATTTACCATCCATCTTGCATCCTGTTTCTTCTCTGAGCTCCCTCTGCAGATCCTTGTGGTCAGAGATTTAGAAAAAAACCACTTCCTCGTACATAATCCAAGTCCCTTGATTTAACCCTCTTCATGTCTTGATGCACATGTGTGCTTTTAAAATCCCTCAGAAATAAAGATCTCAAAACAAACTCTAGCTTGTGACTGGTTAAAGTAACGCTTTATAATTTTCTGACCGTAAAGCTTTTTGCTTCGGACTGGTTTTGATGGTACACCGATGTTCACTATGTACAGTCCTGCAGCCATCATTGCCCTGCAGCATCCCAGGCCTGAGAAACAACACTTTATAACTTTGTGTTCCAGCCTGGAGCATCAGCTAAGTTGTGAAAATGAAGCAATTTGACCGTTTCTCATTTTCATTTTCTATGAAAAATCATAGAAAATGAAAATGGTGCTTCACCTTCACTAATAAGCTTTCCTTTAAATATCTCACCAGTTTCTAAAAGATCTTCATGTTTTTTTAAGCTTTGTACAAATCTACATACTTAATGTATTTACATATTAAGCCTGACTTGAATTAGGTTATAATTAGTATTCATTAGAGGATCTTGATAGAACTTTAATTCTATTTAATTATTCCTTTAAAATTAATAAAGCATTCCTTCTTCAAAGTGAGAGTTAAAGGAACTCTGGAGTTTTTCATTATAAAGACAGTTTGTGGTTTCATTCGCAGGAACACATCTAGGCCCAACAAACACACCAACAGTATTTTTTTTCCCTCAGAAACTTTTGCAAAGCCATTATTTTTGCATTTTAAATCCTCCTTTCAGATTCTGCTGATCAAACCCACTGATAGTCAAAAAACTGCACACTTTAATAAGCCACGTGTTTATGTTTCTTCCCACAGAAAATACTCTGCCAACATAAAGCGCCCCTTCGCCGTTCGCTACGACCCCTTTACCTGCAGCGTGGAGGTTCTGGACCAATCCAGCAAGATCCAAAATGCTCTGAGCCAGATGAGAGAGGACCTGAGGACCCTACACAGCGCCCTGGAGAAGCTCAGCTCGTCTTAAGACCGGGATGTGATCCTCTGTGGAGCTGATTGCATGTCTGGCCTGAGTAAAAAAAAAAAAGTGTAGATAATATCCATGATCACAGAAACTGTAGTCTGGTTTGTGAATATACTGTGAAGATGTAAAAAAAGAATAAATGTTTATTTTCCTGAAGCTTTGTCCTCAAAACTTGTGTTTGACAATAAAGAAAAGCAACAAAAAAAAAGTTGCTGGAGAAAGTAAAAAAACAAAACTACAATACACCATTTTCTAGTTTCTAAATCCAAACCAACTATTTCCATTTGGAAAACTCTTGGAAGCCATTTATCTTCATGTGTTGTTAAGCAAAGGGAAGGAGCTAATTATGAATGATTTAAGTATCATGTTCCCGCTGCTGGTCAAGGCCAGAGCCAGCACTGAGGCCCAGCACATGAGTGGGGCCAGGTCAGCGGGACCTCGCGGCCGACCACAACACGGTCCGCGAAGCTGCGCTGCTGACAGGCGCTCTTCTCTCTTTATTTTCTCTTTCTGCGTTCAACTGGAGAATTTGGCCCTCTGCGCTTTTGACCGACGGCCAGGGTTTTGATCTCAACGCGGGCGACAACGCGTGTCAGAGCCGTTCACGTCAGAGCCTTGCCTCAAAAAACACAAATCATCTCCATCTGCGGGATTTGTGAAGCGACGGCATCGTCGAGGGAGATGCTGGAAAACCCTCTCCTTCCCATAATTCCACTGCGCAGTAAATCAAGCCTTGCTCCGGCTTCTCTGAGAAAGCCTGAGTTTGCAGAGGTAGAGAGAGTAAAACATATCCTCTACTCAAAAGACACTCTTTACTGATGTCAGGGCAACCTTTGAAAACAGGCTCGCTTACCTCCCCCAGGTCCAAGTCATCAGGTTCACTTTGTCCTCAGACCTAAGAGGGATTCTTCAATTCATGGATCACCGACAGCCCGTGAAGGCAAAGCTGGAGTCCTGATAAAAACTTCTCTTTCCTTTTCGACTAAAAGTGTAGAACTAATAACTTGTGGCTTTCATACTTCAATCTGAAGCTTATCGAAGTCGACATGTTGTGGTTGTTTACTCAAGGCAAAAGCAAACTTGAAAACTAAAGAAGTGGAGGTGAACTCATCTGGAGGAAATCTCACTTTGGTAGAAATGTTGGAATTATGAAGCCAGTTTAGCTTCTTCCTGTGCTTAAACTTATTCACTTCACTGGTAAATAAATGTGTAAGTAGGCAGAGGTTGCCATTGATTCAAGGTGTAACAATAGAATTTGGAAGATATTGAATTCAACCCAAAAATTTGGTCAATTGAGCACAACAAAAAATTCAGAAAGATGGCAAAGACACAAGAAAATGGATTCACTTTGTGACTTTGGCAGTATAAAAAATGCCTGGATGTCCCCTGCTGACAACCAAGATGACTAACAGCAGAATCTTGCCATGTGAAGAACACTCTGCAGGAGGGAGACGTCAGTTTTCAAGTCTCCCACAAGAGCAAATACATGGTACAAACCATTTGTAATGTCAGCCTTAACAATAGAAAGTCCACATCAGACTGCTAAAAAACCAGAAGGGGACGCAATTTTTAGACACAACCAAGCTCAACCTGAATGACGGGAGGAAAGAAAGAATGGAAAAGACCTGGAATAGCTCACGATCCCAAATATACATAAACACACAAAGGAACTGCGATGGCAGACTCAAACAACAGTTGTCCAGGCTTTCTGAAGGTCTTAAAGGTTTTTCCTTCGGAATATTTACTGCTTTTTTCTCTCCCTTTCTTTTGTCTCTTGAGTCACTCAACACCGGCCAATGAATCATTAAAACATTGAGGCGGCACATAACTCGAAGGATGGACGGGTGTGTCAATGTGTGAGACAAGAACTAAAGAAAGAACCAAACTTGTACATCACAGCATGGTGTGCATGGGTTCTTTAAAAAATGTGAGGAAAGTGAACAAGTTGAGGACTCAAAGTGTAAGACTTTATAACAATTACCTAAATTACCTGGCCAGTTTCTGAAAGTGATGTCCATCAAAAACAGACACAGGACCTGAGAGATGCATCTGGACCTTCAGCTGATCCATCGATGAGCTAAAGCCTCATCAGAAACGGTCTCCATGGAAGGGTGGCTTTCAAGGAACCATTCTTAATGATGGGAAACGGGGAGAAAAGGCTTGAGGTATGCTGAAAGACAAGAAATGGACTCAACATCAGTGGCAACAGGTCTGACGGAGGGATGGATCCTCCACGTAGCCTGGACATCAACATTATTAAAGCAGCGTTGGATCATCTTAACGGAAAAAACGGGACAAAAGGCAGCCAACAACCAAAGAAGATCTTTGGAAAGTCCTTCAAGAAGTCTGGGAAACTATTTCTGAAGACCACTTTAAGAAATGATAAGAAAGCTAATCTGATAGCCCTTTTTCACCAGCAGGGCTCTGTGCTGGCTCTTGAACCGTCCGACTCATTCAGACTGAAAAAAAGTTGGTTCTGAAGCTGAAAAGTCACTTCTCAGCTGGAATGAAAAAGAAAGCTTTTTTCTGAGACGTCATCCTGCTCCGGTTCCAGTTGAACTGGTGTGTACGCAGGATATATTCAATAATTTCCCTCAAAAGGGATAAATAAAGTATTTTTTCATATGAATTTGAATATTTAAAATGAAAGAAGTCTTTACTTTAAAGCAACTGTATGAAAAATGTGCTGACACCTAGTGGTCAAGTTGGAGATGACAACCTTCTCAAACACCATCAACCCACATCGATTTCCTCCACTTGAACTTGACAAGCTGCTGGAGAAGCATTTTATTTCAACCAGGTGTGTTGCAGCAGGGAAACATCTACAATCCTGCAGGTCAGTAGGCCTCAAAAACCAGGGTTGGAGATCCCTGCTCTACTTTCTTCTTCTTCCATGTGCTGCTACAGTAGTAGTATACATAACCCATTTTTTCTTAAATAAAACTAAATTAATTTAGCTAAGCAAATTTCTGAATCAACTTCTTTTAATATAACTTATTTTGTTTAACATATCTTTTTAAATTGTTACACATTGTAATTTTAAGCATGTATTTATTATATTAAAAGTCAAAATGACGAAATATGGCGTCCAAAAAAAAGTTTTTTTTTTTTTTTTACAGTTTGACACTGCATCTCTTAGCAAGGATTCATAGGTTATTAATATAGGCACCATAGGCAAGATTTACTCTACAAAAAAGGGTAAAGTTACCTCACAGCTGCTACAATGTGCATGACGTCTGCTTCAGCAGATCAGATGACCAGCTCCACCGATCAGAATCAGCACAAATGGTTTCATTCTGGGAAAGCATCGCAAACAAACCAGCCGTGAGATTAAATCAAACACCGACCTCAAAGAGCTCTAATCTCTTCCTTTGTTTCCCTTCGTATAATTCTCCTCATTATTTTTGTTTGCTCGCTTTTTGTTGAGCCCGGGCTTAAAGTTGGCAGGGCCGTAGAAGAATTATCTGAAGAGGGGGAGATTAGGAGAAGGTTGGTGAGGATTTTAAGGTGATCTGATATCACTTTCATCCGTTTCACAGTTTGTTATTAGTGCTCGCACCGACACAAGGGAACGAATTGCTTGTGAGGCACAAAAGCTTCATTGAGGTTACATCAAAAGGTAGTTTGGAGGCAGAGGGGCAGTGACATCTGAGGACGGGCTTCCAGGAAAGAGTTGGAATCTCCAAGACGCTGTTCGGCTTACTGACCATCAGATGGCGCCCTCGAGTCGCTGGATTCGTGGACCCTCTGAGATTCATGACCCATGTTTCAGAGCAGCGATTACCTCTTTGGCTGCTTTTATCCTCTTTGGAGAGTGCACAGCTGAAAAATGGCAGCCTCCTTCTCTGACATCTTAAGTGCATCTGCTCCAGCACCACCTGCACCTAAAGCACAGCGAAACGCAGAGAGAGCGGAGACCGCATTGGACTTGTTCAAACAAAAGAGCGGAGCAGGAGAGCGGTAGCATGTTATGCTTTGTGGATGGTGGTGCGCGTGTCCTGTCCAAGAAACATACAAGGCTGATGAACTGCTTTTGAAAGAGTGGCGTTCTCTGCTCGCTCCACTCTGCCATGCAGACACACGGACACACAATACAACCTAGTGTTTCGGCTGAGTGAATTACAATAAGGCGCTCTGTTAGACGATACATTGATCCTGCACATCTGTGGAAACAAGTGATCAGCTGTCACCTCGAATGATTCATGATCAAGTTAATTAAATGAGCACCTCTTTGCAGCTTAGCTGGCATTACAGTGGGACTGCTTTGAAAACTGAGAGGGTAGTTTCTCACATGGCATTCTTGTGACAGTACAATAAGGCCTTGTTTGACTGGAGGGCACCGAAAGCTGCTGCCAAGAGCTCGCTTCGCTCCCCTGTTTGGTTTGATAATAACTCTTCTCCTACCTCTCCTTGCATCCTCGCTGGCTTATTCCTCATCCTTACCTTGGGGATATTAGAAGCCAGGTGGAGATACTCTCTCAATATGATTGAGTCTGTCATGAGTCGTAAAAGAAAAAAAAGAGACACAGCAGGGGTAGAAAACACCTGCAGCAACGACCATCAAGTCAGCCGGTGACCCGGAGAGCTGGCATGGACGCCCCCACCTCGCATTCCTCTGAACTGCAGCGCTCCTGGCAGGACATAACACACAACTGATGTAACTTCAGAGAAAAGAAAAATTATGTTCATATGAAAGAGGCGCTCAGAATCTCAGCATCTCCGGCATGCAGCCATTCCCATCAAATTCCAAGCAAACTTGCAAATTCTCGGAAAAATATTTTATTGAACATTCGCTAAAAACAGAGACAAAACAAATCCGAGAGGTCGGGCCGCTACATTTCAGTCATCCAAAAGCACAGCTTCCTGTCGCTGCCGACCACACAGAGCGGCAGCGTCCGGTGCCAGCTGAGGCCAGATCCCACTGGGGCCGATCCGATCATCATGGGCTGGAATGATACGAGTCGTTCATGAGCCGCAAAAAGCTGAGAAAAGATCCCAATCTGGATTTTGAGAAGATTAAACTGACCTGTGGGTGGCCAAGATGGTGGATAAGTAACTGACTACTGATCTTTCCAGGACATCCGGTGGTTGCAAAGAGGTTTTCATTGGCCCGAGACCATCTGAGGAGAACAACGCGAGTGGTCAGCTTTAAATTATAGTCATATTTTTGCAACTGTTGTCTAATAAATGAATAAAAACGTCAAATTGCAGGTATTCAGTCACTTAACTTGTTCCAGTAAAGGAAGTGGTGGTCGAACAAACCAAAACAGCTAATGTGAAAGAACGATGCGAGAAATTGTAGTAGTTTCAAAGTTTAGATGAGAGTTCATGCACGAGATACCTTAAAAAAAACTTTGGATCCTTAAATGTTATCCAAGAAAGATTTCAACTTTAAATTTGACACCTGTCAGACCACTTCTCACATATCTCAATCTGTCTGGTGCTTCAGAGGAGCTTCTAGAAGAAGCATGGAAAACATGGAAAAACTTGGAAGCATATAATTTCCTTGTGTGTGTGTGTGTGTGTGTGTGTGTGTGTGTGTGTGTGTGTGTGTGTGTGTGTGTGTGTGTGTGTGTGTG
>JAOXYM010000025.1:6063761-6083691 GCA_028567055.1 Leptatherina wallacei
TGCCTTTCCAAGGACTCCTTCAGTACACAGTTGAATGAGAAATCTATTTTCCGAACAGCAAACTTGCAGTGTATTAAAATAACATGATTGAAATAGTAAAATATGTTCCTTGATCTGCTGAAGCAGTATTCTTGTGTGAAGTTATCCTCTGGCCAGAAAGCCAGAATGTTTTAACTTTGCTCACATCATCATTGCCGCGTAGTTCAATTGAACCATCATGCTGACTGTCATCACGTCCATAACTGATGACATTACCACAGCTTTCCGACTTAGACCGCTCATGGCTTATTTTTGGACTGTTGGTCTTTCTTCTTTTGAACTGATTGGTTCCAGGCTGTAAGTAATTACGAGGGGCTGCTTTCACTGTATTCTCTCCTCCTGTGACAGCGCGGCGGAGAGTTCAAAGTGCTTCTGAGTGATGTCCTGATGGCCTGGAAACACTTATTGTTAGACAAACTTCACCTGCCACCACCCAGCTCTGCACGCTTGGAGAACTATGATCTCATCCTGGAGGCATACGAGTCTTTCGTGAAGCGCTCCAACACCGTGGACCTGGTTGATATCTTCACCATGTACGGACAGCTAAGAGCGGTGGACTCGGATCCAGAGGAGCCTGTGAGCCCGGTGAGCAGGAGCTGGATGAAATCAGACGATGATGATGTCGATTGTGGAAGATCGGATTGGCTACTGACTTAGAGATAAAGTCAATGAATTTATCTCTCTAATACATTCTTTATTCTTTTGCCAAGATCCAGTTGTTTGACTACCTATCAGGGAACACTGAGATCCCAGAGCTGCCAGACTCCTCAGTCCCATCAACAGCATCTAGTAAAAGCAGGCCTTGCACCTCACAGGTAGGCCCAATCAGACTTCTCATGAGGAATCCACTTTTTCCACGTTGCCTTCCACCGTCATCTAAAGTTGTTTTAGTAATACGAAATGCTTTTCTCCTTGCAGGCAAAAAATTCATGCACTTGACTTTTCCAGCCTTTTCGGTGTGCTTCATTTCTGTCTGGAATCCATCCTGCTCTTATTGACAGGAACTCTATATCATATCACTCAGATTTAAGACTGCAATATGAATTCAATTACCGCACAGATGTTTAAAACACGATGTGGTGTGGACCTGGACAAGAGCTTCTGCAACACAGTCTCCTTCCTCTTCTGTCACTTGCTAATTTATGAGATTTTAGTGAAGGCTTGCTGCTGTATTACCAATTATACTATGATGTAATCTTTTGGGAGTTAAAATACAGACTGCCGTTTTTAGTGGGGGTTTTTTTTCTTGCTGTGAAGCTACTGTTCATTCTGGTGGCTCATACACACAGGGAAACAATGAGGAACTGTTTATAAAAGAGTTGTGTGAGAGATATCACTCTTGTGCCTCTGTCGATAATAAATCCTGCTTTTAAACCCTCCTAAAATAATGAAATGTTGCTTTTACATAGCTTGTAATTGGGAATAAACGGCATAAAAAGCTATAGCTTGAATTTAGTTGCTGCTAGTGAAGCCAGGTTTGATTTTTCTTAGTTCCAAAATCTGTGCTTAGCAAAGTTAAACTACAGTTTGCTGCTGAATGATATACAATTTAGTCACTATCTGAAAATGACACAATATTGCCATCTTCCATTTTGTTTTCTACTAAAATGCGTGTGCTAAAACGCAATGTCTTCGTTTTATAAACAGGTAGAAATGGCGGTGAGACGAGTTTTCAGCTCCTATCTGAGTTTGCTTGTAAACTCCAAGAATGACATGGCCTTGGCAGTCACCCTTGACGTTCCCAGTCGCAACCTCGGTCGACAGGCGTTTACTGATATCAAACATGCTGCGAACGACAGCAAAACGTCTCTGTTTTTGGTAAATAAACCTTGCACACTGATTTCATTTTCTGTGTGTTTACACTTTATGTCACGTGGAAGCCGACGCTGGAGTAATCTTCTCTGCTGCAACATTTTAAGTCTCTTAAATTTTTTTTGCAGGCTGTGACATCTTTCATTAGGGCCATCCAGCTTGGAGGGAAGGGCTATGCTCCATCAGAGTCCGATCCACTGAGGAAACATGTGAAAGGGCTGTCTGACTATGTCCAGTTTCTAGACAACCTGGAAGAAATACTGGGGGAAATTCCTGACCCAAGGTACACAACGTAGCTTAATCCAGGCTTCCCATCATTCCATGACTTATCGGGGGGGTTGGGGTATTGCCTTTGTGACAGAATAGATTAGATTTGATGACAGAGGCCGACACAGTTCAGTCTGATATAAAGAAAGTTTAATTGTATTCCAATTTTGAAAGTTCAGACTTTTATCAATGATAACTGATAAATAAATGCAATATGCAACACATAAAGACTGGTTTCCTTGGCATAAGTATAGCCTACTTGGTATTTGCTGAAACAGAGCACAAAGAAAGAAGCTACGTTTAACTTTGTCAATATGTTGGTACGTTTGTACACTAGTTCACCAGCGACATGTTACAGATTCTCTCTGTTTCCAGTGTTTATGCTAACCCAAGCTAAAGTATTCTAATCATTGCTCAAGTTTAGCCTCATTTTCATAGTAGCCAAAGCTTAGTTTGAACAGATAAATAAGTGTACATCATAAAATGAGTCTGTAAATAAGCCTGAGAATTAGCTGTGGGGAAGGTTTTATTTCTGAGTTGTTTCATTGTACTTTGCTACTGTATTTATGCTAACTTGCTGTCTTTACTTTACTAGAATACAAAAAGAAAAGTTTATAGATATTATAGAATTTAAATGTCACTAATCAACAAAACTCATATCCTAAACTCTTTTTAGAAAAACGTTGTTTGGCAGAAGCTTTTTTTCTGGCTGTGAAATAGTTAAACTGTTTCACCACTTGCTTCCTTTCTGCTAAGCTAAGCTCTCCAAAGCTCTGGCATTAACTTCAATGTTCATTTATTTAAATCTCAACCCACTCCTTTATTGTAACAGGGACAAAACATTGTGCATCTCTTTATGTTTATAGTATCTGGGGACTCTAGAATTTGGCTTGTTGTTATTTTTTTAAGTTAGTCATTTTCTCCGATGTTTGACACATTTAAGTGGCTATAGAAGCTGGTGACCTTGTTTTATGTTTGTCTCTTAAAGCAGGACTTCATAAAATTGAAGGTAGACTTGTGTGAATTTAATATTAGCAGAATCTGCTCCATCCCTCTCTGCTGTGCTTCAGCTCTACAACTAAAACCCCTCTCTGGAGAGCAGGGGGTAACAAATGTTTAAGCTCGGATCCATGGCAGCTGGTTCCACTTAGTTGTTCCTTCTGATTCGGACTGTTTTGGGTTTGTTTTTTAAAAAGTTATTATTATTTTAGGTGATAAAATGAAATGCTTAGTTTCTCCTACTCTCCGGGTTTGTCACGGAATTTAAATTTAAACTTAACAAGTTCTGCTTTCATACATTTTAAGAAAAATGTGATGAGTCAGGCAATACTTACATGGACGACAACATTTTATTCATTAAATATGATGTTCAGAATTACATTAAATTAAAAATTATATTGAATTAAAAACTGTAATAATCCCAGAATATAGCCTAAATGATAATGTAGTTTTTATTTTAATTTTAATTTATTGATGGACAAGTAAAAGCCATTGTTCAACAAGGCAATGGTTGTTAAACCATAAAACATGGGATAAAGAAAACATATAAACATATAAAACACAACAAAAACAAAGAACATAAAAACAGAATCATGGTGTCTTCGTTGAGTACATAAAATGAAAACGCTGTTCGTGCTTCAGTCAATTCCCCCATTTGTTTTAAATCTTTACTTTGGGATATATCATTTATATGTTGTCATTAATCCCAAACAATGTAGTGATATTTTCCATTTCACGTACTGTATCATAAAATCTGAGGCATCTGGCTTTGGCTGATTTCAAATACAGTAAAACTCGTGATTTATGATTGGGTGGAATTTTCTCTGAATTGCTTCATCGGCTTTTTACATTCTGGTTAAATTCTGCTTCCTCCCCAATGCCACTACAGCTCTTGTGAGGTCACTTCCATCCTGAAAGCTGAACTGAACACAACTCTGCGTGGGAAGGGGTACTGCTCCCACTGGTGGGAATATTTCCCTCTTGGTGCATTAGCTTGGTGGACACCTGCCCTCTGAAATCACACCTGTGATCATAAAATCCACCTGTTGCCACTGCAGCTTGTTATTATTTCCTTCAAATCCCTATAATGACTCCCATCTAAGCTTCTCATGATAACATTTAGATTGCTGAAGCATGTTCATTTTACAACATCAAAGCCTGTCTTCATTTGGTTGGCTTACTTTGATGATCAAACCTTAAGCTCTGCAGATCACTCTCCATACCATTAAAGATTATTTTGAATGCTGAGGCATTTGGCTCCACAACAAAAGTGGTTATCAGAAATGATTTAGCTGTTCAATCATGTGTGCTTTGAGGGGGAAGCTCTTGAAGGCACCCTTTGTATCAGTCCCAGGAGTGACATTAGCTTCACTCGGTCGAGACGTAACACCACATTGTGATGTTTGTGCAGTATGCGTTCAACTCTCACTGCTCTTCTGAGGGTTCTCGATTCATGCGAGCTGATGAGAGAGCTCCCATCTAATGAGATGTTGATTAACTCAGCCAGCATGCATCTTTCAACAGGCAGTGCCTTTACGCTCTCAGCGGAGTACTGTATTTCCTCATACAAACACCTTCTGTGGTGAGTTCAGGGCCCCTTGTTCAGCGAACATCTGTTTTCCCAAATGCTTCTGTTACTGAGCCCTGCTTGCTCGCATCAGGCCTGGGTCAGGGTTGGACCACCGGCTCTCCCACCTTTCCTTACATGCTTCAGTGCAAAATAAAGCTCAAGTGGTATTTATAAGTACTCGTATATCGGTATTTGGTATCGGCAAATACTCAAATGTAAGTACTTGTACTCAAAAAAATGTGATATGGATGCATCCTTAGTCTTACCTCTACCTGTTGCTACTATGTTTGTGTTCTCAGTGTATGTGGAGCGGGGCTGGTGTCCGCTATCAGGGCCGTGCTGGTTAAAGGACGCAGTAGTGGAGATGCCGTCCACGCGGCAGCTGATGAAAGTACAAAGGAGCTGAAGGAAAGGATATTCCAGTTACACCAGTTCCAAAAACAGGCGTCTAATGGAAGCAGGATGGGAATCAGTCCTGCCAGGGTAATGTATAACCTCAACTCTCCATCCAGATGGGCTTTTTGTTGACTCCTGGAGTCCTTAAATCTATATACACCACCTATTTCATCTTCTACTGCCTGCTCTGACAGACTTCTGACTGATGTTGTGTTCATTTCCAGCCAAAAGCATATGCAGTCAATCATGCTACTGCATACGGAGGAAGAGACACCCTGAAGGTGCTTATGGCGCTGCTGGACGATGAAGCACTGACTCCTCCTTGTCAAAACAAGGCAGACCTGCTGTCTGAGGACCAACCTGTCCTCGGCGGAGCTGAGGGAACCTGCGTCCTTATGCTGTTCAGGTTAGCCTCACTGGGTACCCCATACAGTATTCGCCATTTTTATTTAGCATGTAAGTGTCCCGTGCAACTAATGAAGTCTCTGTGGATATTTAGATATAAATAAAACCACTAAACATAGCAGTTATTAGGATTTATTCTATAACTCACAAAGGTTGAGCAATAAATCTTAAATAATTGGAAAGCCTGTTTATTTCCTCTTAAAATGGTGCAACATTTGTAGGTAAAATGCATCTGTGGGATGAGCAGCAGAGTTGAGTATGTGAGTTGTGCCCATGAAAAACATGCCAAATCTTCTCTGCCAATGCTAAGCAGCTTATTCAGCTGTTGATTGATCACAGTATTACTTCATTTACTCTTAATTTTTCAGAGATTCACAAGCTTAGAAAGGATTTTTGTGAAATTTGAAGAGTTCAACGGGAAAGTGAAGTTCATAGGATAGCTCAGAGATGTTATAAAAACAAACAAATAACCATTTCTACCTTTTTTAACTATTTATGCAAAACACAACCATTTCTAAAGGTAATACATGGACTATTAAAGAATCAAATATTACATTTACATGGTTTTATTTAAAATAACAACAAACTTATGACATCTAAGTCAATATACATTTTAAGATATATCAGTTTATTAGTTTTAACCTGTTAGTTGGTTAAAGCTCCGTGTGTCAAAAGGTTAAAATAATTTGCATTTCTTCTTAATCATGCCCTTAAAATGTTATTTTAAGGAAAGCTTTTTGCGATTTTCAATTCTAATGTTAGTATATTAAAAACAAGCATGTGATTTCATGTGTAGAAAAAAAAAAACCCCGCAGTTTCTCCCCAGACCAGTCTGATGGGTCTCAAGCAAAACATTTTCATCTTAAATGGAAAAAAAAAAAATCTGTTTCTGAAGTTTGTGCTTGTCCATGAAAAAGCCATCACCTCCAGTTTGAATGAGATTCTGATTGTCTTTACACACTGGGAGAGCAGGAAAACCCCGAAGCAACATTCAGACCAACGTGGGACTCTACAACATTCAATGAAACCACATGCAGGAAAATCCTCCCACATCACACTGGAACAGTTTATCTGGTCAAACATCTGTAATAAAAATACGATGAAATAATAGCCAGTAGCCATGTTTTTGTTTTTTGGGAAGGGGGGGTGGGCTTTACAGTGTGTCTGAGGTGGCTGACACCGAGAAAACATCTTCTACTTGTTGAAAATTTGACTCTGTATGGTTGCAGCTGAGGGAGAGCAATGTTTTCAGAAAAGAGTCTTTAACCGTGTAAGCTTCTAATTTATAAACCTTTCCTCTTTGCCTCTCGCTGTGGGGGCTCTCCGCAGATCCCCAGAAGTGTCTACTGGATGTTCTCCAGAACCCTTGAGGAACAGAGTCCAGAGCCGACTAGAACTGATCAAACCCAAGGTAACAGGGGCCCCCTTCATCCAAGAGCCCCAAATCCAAACTATCACTTACTTCAAATTGAATCAGATGTGCAAACATTGAAAATAATGTCTTTACATCCTGTAATTTCTCCCTGGTATTGTATTATTTATTTGCTTAGCTGAAGCTCAAAACTGACTTCCACCGTTGCCGTTTGCACAGCTGCGTTTTAGCTCTGAGTGTTGGTTTGAGCGTGTAGTTTCAATCCAGGGCATAAAATGAATTATTTGTGGGGGATTCGAACCATTAACCAATCCTGACGATAAGTTATCCTATTGTCAGGGCTCATTTGCTTACAGTGCAAGAGACTGTATATTTGATATTGGTACCTCTTTCTCGGCTGCAAGCTGAGTGGTTCATTTCTCACTGATGTTCCCTGCAATCGCTTTGAGACAAATGGGGACATTTTGACACAATCTTTCCTCTGCTGCCTGTTTAAATCAGAGACTTTAGAGTTTCTTATGCCTCCACACTCGTAATAGCTGTGGTTTATTCCAGTTTCAAGAACACCAAACGTATTCAAACTCAAGAGTTCATATCCTGATTCTGACAAACTTTGACATGAACGTCTGGGAGGATAACGCGAGGAAGGGAAACTTCACTATGACATCATAAAGCTCTGCAAATACACTTTTCTTGTTACTATCCCGAGCTATAACTCAGGAACAGAAGCGGAGATGGATGTAGACTGAAACTGGGCCGGTTAACGGATGCTCATAACCGCGAGGCGGTAATTCTAGTTTCAGCTGTAAAACGTTCCACTCACTATGGATGTATGTAGCAATAATTTCAGAGGGAACCCCGTCGATTTTCACACATGAGAAAGGCGGTTCACGTGTCGGCTGGACTGCGCCGCATACGTGGGAAACATGTATTCAGCCATTTGTGGCTCCGGAGGGAGCTGTATGAAACCTGATGATAATATCAACTGATTATGACAACAAGTTTGAAAACAACCTCTTTGCCTGCTCTTCATCTCGTGTTTAAGCAAGTAGCTCGAGGCTCCTCTAACTCAACACAGTGCAATCCAGTAGGGTTGAGTTGCATCATGGGTAATTTAGGATGAAAACTGCATTATTATGAGATAACTTTCCCTTTTCAAACTGCCTGTCATAAAGTCGATAAGACTGTACGGCAGCATCAGTGGAGGACATGTGAAGGTATTTAAGAGCCACATTATGCTCACTTACAGTTTCATACATTACTGGATGATTAAATGTTTAAAAAATAAGACTTCTTTACCGGACATTTCTGCAGCATTTCTTATTTCCTTCTGCCTTAAATACTTCATTTTAGATCCTGTCTCTTAAAGCCCCATCTCCTGATAGCCCCACTGTGTTCTGATTGGTTAGAAAATAGAGTCAATGGAAGTAGATGTGCAGGTTGTTTTTGTTTAAGTCTTCTAAAGCAGTATTTTCCCCCACCTGATCCTCTACACCTTGCATATTTTAGATGTAATCCTGCTCCAGCACATCTGATTCAAATAAAGTTCACATGTATTTGTCCTGTGCATTATGGTGTCCAAAGAAGTGCATTTAGCCCTGGCTCGCTCTCAGCCCATAAAACTATAAATAAGTAATGCAATAAATATTCAGATTCAACAATAAATGTTACAAATTCCTGAAAAAAAAAAGTTTTAAGGCAACTTAAAAGCAAACTTGTCATAAAAACAAGCAAAGATGAATGCATTCATAAAACAATCCATGGCATCCACAATCTAACTCCTGCTGTTCAGATGTCTGCCTGCCTGAAGGTAAACACTGTCTCTGTTATTCTCTGAAGGGTGATACAGCTCCTTTCCTCTATGATAAATGGTGGGTGGTGGAGGTATCTTGTGCCTGTGGTAGTGGTGGACCAATAGATCAGATGCTGCTTTAACAACCCTCATCAGAAGTTTGTGGTCATATGCTGTGATGTGACCAAAGCAAGCCAGTATGCTTCCATTTTGTTGACCAGTAGAAGGTAATGAGGGGTTTTGTAGGCATCTAATCAGCCACTTTATTATGTACATTATGTTAGTACCGGGTTGGACCCCATTTTCCTTCAGAAGTGACTTAATTCTTGGTGACATAGATTCAACAAGTTGTTGGAAATATTCCTCAGAGATTTTGCTTCGTATTGACATGATAACATCCCAGTTGCTGCTGATTTGGCAGCTAAATCCCAATGGTGCTCTATTGGATTGAGATCTGGTGACTGTGGAGGGCATTGGAGGACAGCAAACTCATTGTCTTGGTCAAGTAGCCACCAGAAGATGCTCCACTGTGCTCATAAAGGGATGGACATGGTCAGCAACAATACTCAGGTAGCCTGTGGTGTTTAAATCATGCTCAGTTGGTACTAATGGGCCCAAAGTGGGCCAAGGAAATATCCCCCACACCATTACACCACCAGCAGCCTGAAGTGTTGATACAAGACGTTTAAAGATGGTATTCTGCATACTTTGGCTGTAACCAGTGGTTCTTTTTGTTATTGTTGCCTTTCTATCATCTCCAACCAGTATGCCCATTCACTTCTGACATCAAAAACATGTTGCTCACTGGATATTTTCTCTTTTTCAGACCGATCTCTGTAAACCCTAGAGATGGTTGTGTGTGAAAATCCCAGTAGATCAGCAGTTTCTGAAATACTCAGAGCAACAATCATGCCACCACATTCAAAGTCACGTAAATCCCCTTTCTTCCTCATTCTGTTGCTCAGCTTGAACTTCAGCAAGTCAACTTGACCATGTCTACATGACTAAATGAATTGAGTTGCTGCCATGTGATTGGCTGATTAGCTAGTTGTATAACAAGCAAATAAACAAGTGTACTTAAAAAAGAGGCCAGTGAGTGTAGATCTGCAGAATACCGTTAATTTGAGCCAGGAATGCTAGAGAGGTGTAATATAGAAAGCATGCAGGGCAGTATAGGTTTATGCCATCTACGAGGCAGGCATGTGTAATGTGTCTCATGATGATGTCATTAAAGAAAATAAGAGTCGCAGCATGTCTGTCAATTCTGGATCAGATTGTCTGGTGTGAGAGAAACTCTGGTTTAGACTTAAAAGCTTTATGACACGCTGAAGAACAAAAGCATAATATCACCTTTCTAGATAAATTGTTAAGCGTATAGCATTGTTAGATTACAATACTCTACTATGTTTTTATTTCATCTATATCGTTGTGTTATATTTTTGTGCAGCTTACAGGCAGATCATTTCACATGGAGCTGATCAGCTGTGTGAACTCCTTTTTTTTTTTTTCCCTTTTTTTAAAACTGTATGCTGTAAATATTGTGTGAAATGGCTCCTTTATTTGATTGCGCTACCAGATGTCATTTTAGCTCCCCACAATCTGGCTGCCTTCCTGTTTGAGTGCGCCGTAATGGTCCCCGGGCAGCTCACCGCTTCCTGAACTCTGCAAGCGGAAGCTTTCTGCACCAATTTCACTTTGAAGATGCCATATCAGTCGCGTAACTGGACGAGCAAGGGAAACTTGAAAGGTTATTGTTTCCTGTTGTCTGCTAAACGACTTTATCCCAGACTTCTCCAGCGGTTTCATCATGCGCTGACGTCAACTGGCACACTTTGAGATGGACAGATTTAGTTTCTGTTTTTTGGGATGTTTCCAAATCCGTTTCTCAGTGCCACAGATGTTTTGGACATCAAAAGCCTTCACTAAAATTCTACAGCGGTGCCTCTATGAAGATACGTACTGTCGTTTAAGAAAAGGTGCCTTTTTGATTTCTTTGTGATACAACTGTATAAACACGGTTTGAACATGATTGAATCAGTTTCTGCTGGTGATGATGCACCTGTTTCTCAATCCATCACCTGCATGAGACAAGCATAAAGCTGCAATGATGGCTATCAGGAACCATACAGTGACATGTGAGGCTCCCACTTGTTGTGATTGGATTGAATGTTCTCCTTCACTCATGGTTTGGCTGCATTCACTCTTTCATTCCTTTTTTATTAGGATGCAAACAGGGTTGCATACCTGTGTCTTGGTTATGAAGTTACTCTAGTCTTAGGTGTTCCTTTTATTAATCTTTTCGGAAAATCAAAGACTTTGATACTTCTGTAAATCTTGAATCCACTCAGCTTTTTTTTTTTTATTCCCCCCCCCCCTTTTTTTTCTTCTCCTTACTGTGGTCCGCTCCGCTGGCCTGAAGGGTGAAAGCCTCGGATTGTGATAATCCCAAGTAGACGTAGATCAAACAGTGGATAAAAAGCTGTTGATCTGTGTGCCCCGGGGCAGGGATTGAAGCCTTCAACATCATTCACTTTCTTGGAGCATGGCTTTTCAGAAAGGCTTTTTAATGAGTTGCATCACTTCGGTTTTAGATGTAATTGTGATGAGACTGAGAAAAGTGTGGGATGAAGTTGGAGTAATGAATGATTCCTTAACCTCTGTTAATGATGTTAAAGTGGTCATTAAAAGGTCTTGAACTGACTTAAGAAGCCACATAGTCACAAAGATGGTCGACTCATTTACCTCGTTCATTTTTTCCCCAAATCTTTAAAGATTAAAAAATGAAAACATCTGTTAAATTCATGGGACTTTAAAAACAATTTCATACATGAACGCCAGAGAACACGTTGAAAATATGCAGAGAATTAAACGTGCAATTCTTTGAACCCCTTAATGTCTTCCCCTGTGGTGGTACTGTACCCGACTGTGCTGAATATCAGGCAGCATGATGACATTGAACATCAAAAATGAAATGGTTTGTGAGATTTTGTTGAAAATGAAGCAAACTATTGAGCAAAGTTATTAGGAGACCAAATAATACAACTATTTATCATTAGGATTTTGTGCATTTTCAAGATGAATCCCTTTTCGAGCGAAACATTATTGGCTGGTGAAGTTTCGAAAGAAAGGCCAAACGTATTCGGCACACAAGCTAAGATTTGACAAATTTCCCTAAATATCAGTTTTCAGTTCAGACTGCGAAAGCCATGAGTTGATATGGAATGACCCCACATCATCTTGTTTTGGTTGGCTAATGACAGAAAGAGTGATTGATTTGGAACATTATTGCTTATGTTTTGTGTTACAGTTTGTTCTCCCGCCGTTCTTTTAGATAGCATCTGTTATTCATGTTCCAAAGAGTGAGGTCATCGTGTTATTTGAAAACAAGAAGGTAAAAGCCAGGCACTTTGAAAGGCAGGAATCTTGGCGACCAACTCTAAGATACAGATCAAAAACATGCTATCATTTTTTGTTTTTATTAAAACAGCGTCACATATATTATGTATTACCAAAATCTATCCACAGTTATTCCTTCTAATTACTTTGGAGATCCCCGTTCTCCCTACTTCACGTAATGCCACCATGAGCTGATATTTGTGGATTGTGAAATGCCTCGACAGCTATTGTTTGGAACTCTGACAAACTTGGCACAGACATCTTCATCTCCTTCAGGATGAACTTCCAAACTTTGTCGAAATAAAAATAAACTTCAAGTCAACCTAATGATCGGTACTGTATTTTTTTTAACCTTTTTAAAAGTTGTTCTGATTAGCTTTAACTTACATTTGGCACTACTTCTATACTTCAAGTTAAAAATGAACAGAAATAAATTTGATTGGAATTTTAATTAAATTGAGGATTTTGTTTCAAAACTGAAGTAAAAGCCTGAAATTAAGTTTAGAAAGCCAAAGAACAAGGCTAAATGTGCTGAGTGCCAGAGACTTATCATCAACCATGTCGTCATATCTGCTGGATTTAAGATGTTTTGTTGTGTGATTTCAGGCCAGAGACAAGGCTATCCGATCCCAGTTCGCCTGCACATATAAAGATGAAGACCTACCACTCAACCGGGTGCTAGACTTCCCAAGCACCAGTCAAGTCCCTAGCTGTGTGCACCCAGCCCCCAAGTCAAAGATTTTTAGCACTATGGAAGATAGTTTTGGCCCTGATATGCACAATGCAACCACAGGTATGCATTCTAACTTTACTTTTCGTAAATACTACAGGTAATTTGTGTAGTTCATGTAAATAAGTTCCAAATGTCAAACACAAGCCACGCTATGCTGCATTCTTTCATACTGTGACATGTTTCCTGTGACGCTACACAGCTAGACTCAGGGCCAGGAACACCTTCTCAGCTTTGGCCTTGAACCCTTCCCAGTCCTTACTCTGGGACTGCTTCTTACCATCAGCCATTAAATGAATCCCCTTTCTATAAAATCTGCTAACCCCCAAATCTATAGTATAAACCAAATGGCACACACACACACACACACACACACTGACACAGACGTTTTGCACATTTCCCTTTCTGTGTTTTGTTCTGTGGGAATCAGGCTTGGCTCCATCAGGTTTACATCACAAATGTTGAACTTTAGCTCTGTAGAATAAACACAGCCTGCTTGGAAGAGAAGCTAACGTCAGCAATTTCGTCACAATGTTTCCCTTTTTTTTTTTGCTACTAACTTGTCAAACCTACTTTTGCTTTGTTTCAATCTTTGCAGCCAAGCCAACCCCTGAATGCCGGAAAAATGAGCAAAGTACAGTACAACGAAAGGCTGCTCTCGAGCAAAGAAGTGGAAATGCCCAAAACGGAGGTGCAGGTCTAAGTAATAGAAAGAAAACTGGCATTCAGATGCAGAGCAAGGGTAACAAGAGGAAGCAGCTGGATTCTGACCAACATGGCGGATCAGAGAATGAGCCTCCTGAGAAGAAAAAGCAAACTCATGTGTCAGTCAAAGTGCCCAGCAAAAATGTCAGCAAACCTTCAAATAAAAAGAAGCTTATAGCTGGACAGGGGAAGTTAACCAGCTTCTTCAGACTTTAAGCATTACTTGCATAAACTGTTGACATGATATGAATTTCAAATGTGGTAAATACAAAGCAACTTAAATGGCTCAGCTCAGTTTGGTAATATGTAGGCTATGTTGTGTTTGTCCCAACATTTGATGTCTAGATAGTCTCAAGCTCCCAATTTTCTCTCTCTCTTCTTTATGATTTTACATTTGATCAAATACTTTCTTTTTGAGGGATTGATGACAAATAAGTTCCATTTTTATAAGTCACTGCAACTAACGCTAACAGGCAATTAGCATGAATTAATTTAAAGAGAGCTGAAAGCTAGTGGCTATTACCAGTTCTTAGTTATTTTTTTTTGTTTTTTTTTTTAAAGCTTTGATTTATACAAAATTAAAAAAAAAATCATTTGTACAATATATAATATAACCACAGTAATGTGTCTAGAACATTGACTGTAGAGGTCTATAGCTAAAGGCAACTAGCTTAGCTTAGCATCAATACCAGAAGCAGAGAAAAACCATTAATGCTACTGTCTAGTTAGCTGCTAGCAATAGCTTCATATTCAGCTAAAAGATTTTTTTTTTTAAACAAATTTAATTGGCATGATTTGTATTAATTAATAACACTTTTTGGGAAAGTAAACACATTTGCCTTTTGTCAATAATTTTTTATTTTCTTTTTCTTTTAAACCTGAGCAGCAGGACATGCGTAGGTGTTGCAACATTTTGTCATTGCACTTTATTCCTAATCATCTTCAAGACTTTTGGAAATACTCCAGGTTTTTACTTACTTCATGTCAAAAAGTTCAAAAATATCAACTCAAGCTTTGCAGCGTTCTTCCTGCTGGAACTTCTTTTCCTCTGTCATAGACATTTTGAGTTTTTGTTAAGTGTCTATAGCTAAAGGCTAACTAGCTTAGCTTGGCATAGGCCTACATGCCAAAAGCAGAGAAAAATGCTAATAGTGTTGTCTAGCTAGCTCCTAGCAATAGCTTAAATTTCTTCTTTTAAATGGCAAATTCAACTGCCACAATTTTATATAACGAACAGGCTTTTGGGAAAAGACACATTTATCTTTTTGTCAAGTAATTTTTCCAAGTTTAAGTGGCTTTTTGGGGTTTTTTGTGTGTGTTTTGTTTTACCTCCGAGCAGCAGGATAAATGTGGGTTACTGCAACCCGAACATATCAAATGTGAGTCAACATTTGGTCAATGCACTTTATTTCTAATCCTCTTTATTACATAAACCAATGATGTGGCAAGGGAACTGTATTTAATCACTAGTTGTAAAGTTTTATTCAATCTATTAAATTACAATGCAGGCTTAATTCTTAATAAACTTTCATTTTGTTGTACACATCTGTCAACTTTTTTTCATTCAAGGAAATGCATTCAAGTGTAACACAAAAGGAAGAAACTTTTACAGCATATCCATGAACCAGTAGCAGCAGCAGCATCGAGGAAACACTTATGCTTCCCAACAGGGTCGGTATACTCTTCCTATCATACATCGCAGCACTACAAGAGAGCAGAAAGTGAAGCACATTGTGAGTTTATAAACATCAAAATATCTGAAATTATATACCAGGAAAAAGGTTTTCCAGATACTTACTGTCAAGGTCAGTATCTCTTCTATCTATTTTGTTATTGGGCTCGCCAGGAATACGGCTCAAGCTTCGGTCTGTGAGCAGAGGATGGGGCCGAGTTAAGACAGAGTTCAGCCCATTAGCACTGTGTGCTTTCAGTCGTGTGTCCTGAAACATATTAATAAGTCATTAAATTTCACATTTCTACACTCATGTTTATTCCATACTGTAGAGTGTGAACTGTGGATGGTTGAATAGCAGTGACAGCTTTGAAAGATGATCTTTTCACTTGTAGCACAGGTGTTGGATCTGCTTCTATCAGCTGACCCAAGCCACTGAATCTTCAAATGGAACAAATGTGTTCCTTTTCATTATATCACAGTGTTCCCTTTTCTTCCATAGCTCTATGGTTCACCAGATGTCTTTGTTGTCTCCATTATAGCTCCCTCTTGCCCATTACCACATAGATAACCACCATGTTCATGACACACGGGAGACGCAGTTGCCAGATAAACTCCAGATAAACACGTCGCAGCCAAACATTTGATGGAACACTATTATATTATCATTCTTCCCACTGTGATTTCAATAAATGTTTATAGACTTGTGATCATTTGACCTTTTCAGCTAACAGTATTTCCCAGTTTTCCAACGCTGCTGTAAAATTATTTTATAGATCTGTGTGTAAAATATTGACTTAACAGTAGACCGGGGGATGGTGGCCAATTGAGAGAGGTCAAGTGTTCGCTCACAGAATGGAGATAATGTGCTCTTTGTTGCTGAACTATGGTTAGCTGTGGTTGTTTATACAAAGAAAAGAAGAAAGAAAATCATCCAGTGAATGCTTATGATGCATGACAGTCTGGCAGAAAAACTGCAGTGAATTTTTAAACGAATTTAACTCAACAAGATTGGCCAATAATATTGGATTTTTTTATTTAAATTTACAATATTAAGACCCGATCTATCTGAATGACCAAAAAAGTTACGATATTTTGCCCTTAGTGGTATGCAGAGACTTCTGATTACATTTGCAGTTTCAAAACATTTTTCTAAGGATATTGGACGGTAATAAACAGAGATGGTTTTATAATTAATATATTGACAAATAGACCTGAACCAGTTCTTGGTTGATGCTGAAAATTTGTAAAAATGACAAATGTTTGCACAGAAATCAGTTTATTATTCAAACCAGTAAGAATTTTAAGCATGTTTCAATGTTGTGACTGAAATTGTATTCATATCCATTGAGTTGAAGGGCGTTGGCATTAGTCTTAAAGCCGAATAATTGAACCAACACAAACAAAAACATCAATGAATACAGTTTAAAACTATAACCGTGTGTTATTCCTTTGCTTCGCTAAGAAACTCTAATTAATGGTCAGCTTTGTTTTTTTTTAACAAAAAGGTTCAACACATCACAAAAGGTAGCAACACTTACAGATAATAAGATGACGATTTTCGGGGTCCCGTCATCTCTCATGTTGCTATCCAAGGTGAGGCTCCGTCTGTACAACGGTGGGACCACAGCAGGCTCGGTCATGGACTCTTCACCCAGCATGGAATCGAAGCCATCTTGATCTATTGCATCGTCCTCTATTTTCCCAGAAGGCATGGCTACGGTGACAAGGTGGCTGCTCAGTTCAGAGAACAGCACTAAAGTAAACAGGATAGAGTAGATGGAGATCATGCTGTAAAGTATTCAACAACCAAAACCTTCACCGATCTAGTTCTACCTTGGAACAGCTTTGGTTTTTCGCTGCTTTATATACAGAGAAGAAACTTTGTCGCGTCCACATTTGGACATCAAAGGTCAGAAGAAGTTTAAAGGTGACTTCAAATAATCTACAATCCCTTTAATAGGAAAGAAAAGAGTGAATAGCTTTATTTAATCTATTTAGAGATGTGATTAAAGATGGGGAAACATGGTGGGATGTTTCTTCATGCACATCAGAGAGGGGGTCAAGAAAGTACACAGGTCGTCAGGGGACCGGATGCAATCGTGGATCTCTTCTTTTTAAATCCGTCGGATGAAATGAACCCAGCAGGCGATCAGACAGATGCTGGCTGCTGAGAAAGATGCCCCATTGAACAGTAAGAGGGAGTCATTTTGAGTGGCAGCAGTGGCTTAACAAAATCCTCTGACGGGTCATCGTCACAAATATGTAACACGTATAAAAACCTTCTAAATCTTGCAAATAATTCTGAAGTGGTCATGTTTTGCTTTTTATTTTTTTAGTTATCTTCTTTAATGTTATACTCCTGGTTGTGCATATGTTACCACATCAATACCAAAAGTTAGTTATTAGAAGAGACACAGTAACTCGGCTAGCCATTTTTCCTTTTTTTCCCCCTTGGTGAAACTGATCAGATTGGGGTTCCATTCCATAAGATTGCTTATAATAACGTATTTGTCATTGTTAATGTATACGGGCCATTCGAATGTCCTGGAAATGAGGATGAATATCTTCAAAGAGATATCAGTTGGCAGTAGAACCGTACTAGACACGATTAATTTGTTAAAACTGAACCAAATGTTGACCAAATGAGAACTTTGGATCAGAAACATCTGCATTAAAATCATCCATTACATAAAAGCAAGTATATTCACTTTCTTTTCCAAAAGTTGTTGCGAAATGACATGAATGATTTCTGGAAAGAGGTCAAGGTTATGAATACTAGTAAAATGCCTTTGCCCTGTATTGTAGGGCTAACTGGGGCTGCAAATAATGCTGAGCAATGGAGAAAGCATTACATTGACCTCTTTAATTGTGTCAGATTATAGTCAGCAATTTGATTTAAAGGAGCTATGTCATGAAAAATTGACTTTTATGAGCTTTTAACCATGTTAGTGTGTTATTTACTAGTTTAACAGTAAAAAGTCTGTTGTCATGATTATCAGGACAAAAGAGGACAGGAAAGCAGCATTCCCCTCTTTTTTTCTGGGAGAAAATAAATTAAACGTGGAAAAAGTGAAATATGTAAGTCATGTCACTAGGAATGACTTTGTGACGATGATGACTTTTACAGACAGTATTGTAAATTTCATAAACAGGCAAATATGCTGGCAAGCAAATTTTGCATGTGCTCTCATAACGTTAAAATCCCTTTATTTGAAGCTTACTGCACACCTCCGTACACTGCCCACTTGTGGTGCGGTTACAGTAAAGCTAGATTCAATAAGCTGCAAGTTGCTTTTAATGAAGCACTTTGAATCTTACTGAAGGTCCTCCGATGGACGAGTGCCAGTCAGCTGGTTGTGGAGAATTTCTTTTCCACCCACCCTACATGCACTTATTAGAAATCTTGTATATAGGTTCATTATGAGATTGGAGGAAGTTAAAAATTATATTATTCTGGTTTTAACAATGCCTGAGGAGAGTAGTGAACGATTTAACTCAGGACTCTGGAGGCACTGGAGAAAGTGCTTGTATGGATTGTAGAGGTCAATTATATTCCTTTTTTCTCTTCTTCTTCTCTTTCTTTCATGTTTGTTTTTATCTTGTTAGATTTATTTGGACCAACTGAGTCTGAAATAAAGATTGAATTGAATTGATACGCCACAGCTCTGTGATCAAGCTTTCAGGTTGTTTGATGGACGGGCACCCACACAAAGGGTGCTGACCTTCAGCTGATGATAAAAAGGTGGAGGCAAGTGAAAATGTTGACATAGCTCCTTGTAGGCTTCTCCCCAGCTCAAAAAGGCTTACCTTATTAACATCACAGGAGGCGTAGCAGAGGGTAAGGAGAACCAGGCCATGAATTATAACTATGGAACTCAGCTGAAGTGATTTTACTTGGAGCGGTCAACCTTCATTTTCTTTGTATTATTGTTGGAGGGCGAGGACTTCTACTGAAGGACCGAACTTGTCCGCAGGGGCATGGCCGTTCCAGCAGAAGCACAATTGAACTTGTGAGCTTCTTGGTCTGTTGTTATAACCTTTATGGCTCTTTCTCTCTCTTTGATAATGCTGCCTTCCCTTTAACTATATTCTCCTTTTAGAAGCTGCATTGATAAACTGATCTGGACAATAGATAGTCCAACTGCTTCAACTGGGAAATAACAGAGGATTCCCTGAACTCTGAGGGAGCTGAAGGTCTTTATCTGGAAATGCTCAGATTTTTTTCTCCCTACTCTGGATTTCTAGGAAATCATTACCATAATTCTCTGACAAAAACATAAGCCATGAGTCAATAATCTTATAACAACCAGATGGGATTTTGGGGGGATCCGTGAATATTATTTACAAAATCTCTGTGTTTATACACACATTTCAATACAGCGTCCAGCTGATGCCAGCAAACTTTATTCAACTACTGACGGAGATGTTGCTGAGTTGCAGTTTGTCTTGAATAATTGCATCCAGATATGCCTTGTGTATGGTTGAAATTTTGAACTCTGAGGAGCTGCAGAGTGTTTTACTCATCAGCTCTGTCAGATGCTTGCATCACCTGTCAAATGCCGGTGCTGTATTTCAATCACACCGCCTCCATCTTCTGTGCGTACAGAGACCTCAGAAGTCAGGGCTCTATGACATCAGTAGCAGCATTGTTTTATGATCCTCCAGGGTCCCGAATGTTATTTCCTCGTCCTGTATTAACACGCTGCCTTTCATCACACACACTCATCTTCTGATGGAAAACAAAAAGAGAGAAAAGACAAACACTGTCGCAG
>JAOXYM010000025.1:6086554-6110109 GCA_028567055.1 Leptatherina wallacei
CTATCTATCTATCTATCTATCTATCTATCTATCTATCTATCTATCTATCTATCTATCTATCTATCTATCTATCTGTTGCTGCGTAGTAAAGACTTGTTGGAGATCTTGCAGCAGCTCCTGGGCTTGCAGAGCACCAAATTAAAGAAAAAAAAGAGAGACCAAATGGAGGGGTGGTGGTAGCGGAGATAACAACAGGTGTGCAGGGCAGGTGGGTATTAATAGACATGTGACAGGAAGGGGAGGGTTTGAGGTGTGGTCCTACTCCCGAAAATCAGGTTGAATTTGAAAAAAAGAAAGAAAAAAATACAATCTCCAATCATAATTTGGAGAGCTGCTAGCAAATGTTTTGGACAAAATAAATGAAAATCCTGGTTGACTCGACAGCGAGACCATGTAACTTTTGTAACATACAAAGTTGAATTCAGACCAACTAAATGCACTTTTGCTAAGTTTTTTTTTTGTAATTACAGCTTAATTCGGTATATGACGGCCCAATATACCTACGATGAAATAGTCACAAAACAAACATTTTATTTTAACAAACAGCAAATGTTGCTAAAACGTACGCAAGTCGAGAAATAAATTCCTGGAATTATCCATTTCGATGCCTTTATCCCAAGCTCATGAGTTAATTAGTCTGTTATCTTAAGATAGCGGAGCTTGTTTTAACATTTTAAGATAAATTATCTTGAGAAATCGTCCTTTTCTCAAGATAATGAAATATTGTAACAGGTTATGAGCTTTGCGGTTATCACCTAATCTAATTGTTAGCGTTATACCTTCTGACCAACTGCGACAATTAGCCTAAGTCGAAGTAAATTTCTTATTCTGTTCCTGGCAATGGCTTTCTGGAAATTTAAACAAAAAAAGTCATCTTTGTTTTATCATAATTTTTGTAAATAATTGTTATTTTGAGACAAGATCAATTATTTTATTATCTTGTGATAAAAAAGGATTATCTCGTGATAGTTAATTCATTATCTTGAGATAATGATGTTCAAAAGATGGCTTCCGAAAGTAAATTTCAAGTTAAGCCATGATATTTTCCTGACCTTTAATTGAAGTTTAATTGCTAACTGAGGGCTTTAACCTACTAACCTTGTTTTGCCGTTTGATTAAACCAGAGAGAGTGAAAGAAAAAGTGAAGTGTTGAAATAAAAAATTCAATAAACTACAAAACATTGTTTTGAAATTTCATTTTATGACTATTTCACAGGCTAAAATGAAACTGCTTTGATTATAACCAGTGGTGGTTACACAGGCTAGTGTTATAATCTTAGATTGGGATGATCAACACCACCAACCATCAACTAAGTAGTTGGTTAGCTTAGCCAAGAGGAAGCCAGCTTGGCTCAGCCCACAAGATGCTAACATGTAAATTTTCGAAGCTAATCAGTAAAAATGCATAAAAATGACAGTATTGCCTCGTAGGTTCTGTTTTTGTGTTAATCTATAATATTTGAGGCTGCTATTTGGTGGACAATGCTAAACTTGGCAACAGCCAAGCTAACCTTTGCTCCTGTTTTTACACTGAGCTGATTTAAGCTAAGCTAACTAGCTAACAGACACGGGAGGGGTAGGCTATTGATCTTCTCATGTTTCTTGGAGCAAAAAAAGTGAATAGGCCCATCTCTTAACACTTTGAAAAGTCAATTTTAATGTACTTAGTGATATCTGACTACATGACATTAGCTTTGTTTTCCATATTAAGACTAACATTAACTGAATTATGACTTTTTTTTCTTTTTCTTGAATAGACAAAAAAGAAGGAGATACGCTCCCATTGACTGGGTAGGAGTAAATAAATAGGTTTAAGTTGTGTCATATTGTCAGACGTTGGCAGTATTAATATGGCTGTAATAAGCAGAATAAAATGTGGTCGCTTCTCTTTACTATATCATTTTTATTTAGAAAAAGGGTCTTTTAATCTCCCGATAGAAACCTCATTGTACAAAAAGGGGGGAAGAAAAACAAAAAACTTGAAAATTAAAAGTTTTTTGCAAATTTGAAGTAAAAATAAAATAAAAAAAAAAGAATTGTGGAATGAAAAAGCTATTGTAATGTGTTAGATAAACACAATATCGAGTGTGTAGGCTACAAGTATCCTGGTCTGTGTTCTGCAAAAGTTGCACAGTCCCGCTTTGAGTTCTTTTAATATTCAGTACTTTGGCTTCCAGAGCAGCATTTATACACACACGTAAACACACACTCCTCCGGACAGACAAAAGCACACCATGACTTTCAACAATCTCAATACAATTGGAAGAATTACAGTTCACAGTACTTTTGTCAAGTTATTTGGCATAAGGGATTTATATTGAGAAAATAATTTAAAAACAGTAGAAAAAATAGCATTTTGCCTTCTTGGGACCACAACATTGAATAATCTTTTCCTGTTTTTTTTTTTTTTTTGTCTGTTTGTTTTGTTTGATTCTCCATGCATTCACAGATTTCACACTGGTTTACTCGCTTACACGACTACCTTATTGAGACAGCTTACAAATAAAAACACTATTAAAATAGTGGCCACAAGGCTGTGCAAAAGGGAAGACCTCTAATGTCAGCCCTGCCATCTGTCTGTCTTAGCCATCTCTTGCAAGTAACAAACTATAAAATAGCACCATTATACAGTGGATAGGATTCTTACTACAGTTTTGTTATATGAAACCATCATGTACAATGATTGATAGTAATGCATAGGATAATATAATGGGAGTATTGTTTGATTATACACAGAAGAGGAGGCAGAGCAAGAGAGCTGTCTTGGGCGATTTCACTGAGGCTCAAGCAAAGTGCAGTTACTGTTGATCCTCATGCAAGGACTTCTCAGAACTGGCTTTTATTTTTTTTGTGTATGTGTGTACTTGACCCTTGCTCATATTTGCACAGTTCTCATTTACGCTGTGGGTGCTTTGTATGTGTATTTGTGTATTAGTATGTGTATCCAGTATCTCACATGTCCAGGTAGACTTGTCGTGTTGGTTGGCAACTATTTAGGAAACTGTTTAATTTTCGTGTTTCTTTGTTGGACTTTGAGACAGATGCTGTTTTTTTTTTTGTTTTGTTTTTTACATAATCACTTCAGGCTATGCAGTCCGGGTGACATCTAGAGTTGCTTGGTTTCCCTAAAACTATCCTATGCCATAAAACATTAAACTTCTCATTCATGTGGTCATTTTTACAGCCGCTCTAGTGTATTTGTCCACATGTCCAAAACAAAGCAGTATCATAATCTGTTGTTAAAAAACTGAGATGGCAACGTATGCTTTAACTTTTGCTGTAGAGCAGCGTTGAGCCAACAGACTGGAAACCGCAACCCACGAGTAGTAAAATGTGTAACCACTATTGCCTACCCATAACCAAATATTTTGCAACATGTAAACCTAACCGTGTGTTTATTGATTCCAACTTTAACCAAATATTTTCTAACTCCATTCCCAAATGAGAGTAAAGTTGTGTGTTGTGTCGGATAGGTTTAGAACATGGCTTTCCACCTTGAGAGTTAGCAAACTTGCGCTTTTGACCAACTCTCTTTCTTCCTTATAAACAGATGTGTTGAAGGTGTACAAAGTCGTTTAGCAAGACATCCAAAGTGCATGTGACGGATGTGGCGTGAAGTGGAGTGTCAATATCATCCAAATGACGAGGCATTAAATTTCCACGTCATCACGTAGCAAGATGTAAGCCACATCTTTGTTTCACTGTACAATATCTGAACTAATCATGAATCTGAAACGTTATGCTCTGTGGATCAGCATAGCCTCTGTCACGGGATTGTGATGTGTCTTTTGCTTCAAACTGGAATTAGTTAGATTTGGGAACATAATAGCTTGTGCTGAACCTTGAGCACAGGCCTTCTCTCAAACTGAAATGATGATAATAATCAGATCTGGCAAGGGTGGTGACATGTGAACCGAACACAGACACGGACAACAAACATTTTGCCTGATTGTCGCTATTTGATTATTCCGCTCGTTTATGCCAAATGGACTTTGAATCAATTGAATGACCCATTTTTGACAAAAAAACAAGACCTATGCTCCAACATGCCCCCCCCCCCCCCAAAAAAGAAAAATTTAATTTATTGTGTCATTATTATTATTTTCTGTTTTTGAAAAAAAAAATAGCCACAGTTTTGTTTTCTAATATTACTCTAATACTCAAGCCCCTTTTCAAAAGTCTCTCATATTATTCTTCATCTGGTGTTTAATCGTGATTTGAGAGGATTGCAGACCCATTCCTTGGGTTCTCAAGACTTCATGGGGTTTAGGAGGGATTTGGATTGGCCTCAAACCCTTTACTGACTCCACTTAGAAAGTATTTGAACTGGGCTCAAGGTGAAATTACCCACAACGATATCTAAAGTCTGATGATGAACTACCTGGTCTTTGTCCTGACAATAAACTTTTTTTTTTTTTTAACATATCAAAGTATCCACAGTAATGCATGGTGCATAAAAACAAACTCTAAAGGTAAAATATCAGCTTTGACCAGGGGTGATAACTGCTAAATGTGACCGGTGTCAAAAGGAGTGAATGCATTCACTCGCTCAGATTAAAAGGATTTTATCTCCACAAAGTTCAGGAGACGAGATGGACCACTCATTCCCAACCATAGCCTTCTGCTCTCTGATTGGCTGAAGCCCAGATATGTTTCCAGAATGTGGATTCAGCGGGATTCTGCTCACGAACAAGAGCTTATTATACCTCCATGTGTGTCTCAGCAGCTAAACTAGTCTGTTACATTGCGTTAACATAGAATTCCTCCCGATATGGAATGGTGCAGTGTTTAAAATGATCACAATACCCCTCATCAACCCCATAAACACCACTTAGCTCTCAATTTTCAATCATTTTGAAGAGCTTTTCAGGCCATTGCTAGCATCCTCTTTGTTTTGTTTTACAGTGAACCATTCCACAGGGGTACCAGGTAAGGCCACTACCCTCTCTCTTCCCAAGTCACTGGGCATTTGTCCATTCGCTCCATTCCTACATTCTGTAATTTTTGCCCCCAGTGCTGCCTCGACTTGAGTTTTTCTGATGCACCTCCTGCAACGAAACAAACACATTTTCAGACATACAGCACAAATGCAGAGAAGCACAAAATCAAACCCAATTTGTATTCGGCAGGTGTTTCTTTAGAGGTTATCCCCCCCCCTAACATGTAGGTTCATGCTTTGGGAGCCCCTCATCAACAAGTCAAATTGGGGAGTTTGGCTTTGCAAAACCAATAAACCATCATTCATACAGATTTATTTCTCCAGCTGTATTAAAAATGTTTTACTTGTATGATTAATTATCTGTGGTACTTTTCATTTAAACAAGTACAACTCCGCAATGTTCACATTTCCAACCTTTTTGACTCTTTCATGTACAGCTTTTCACTCTGACTTCGAGGTTTACACTTGAATTTGTGATGTATGGGGCTAAAAAACGTCAAACAGTATAACCTAAATCCAAAATTCTGTTGAGAAGAAATGTTTTATTTCCCATTTTTAAATAAATTGCACCAATCTTGAATACTATAATTTACACCAATCAGTCACAAGCTGTCTCAAACTGTGCAGGTTCCCATTGCTGTGCCAAAGCAGGGGCTGTATAATGTGTCTGGAACCAGGATGTTGGCAGCGGACCCCTTTGAGTCCAGCAAGTTTGAAACATTGAATCTTTGGATTCTTGTGGCTGGGTTCACAGTTTGGGTTCTTTGTTGTGTTTTTTAAGGTGTTTGACTATTTTCTGAGAATTGATGGAGGTAATTGCTGTTTAGTAGAGTAGCACACGCCAAAGTAACATCCATATGAAAGCCAGAACTCAATGTTCCCAGCAGAATATTGTTTTCCAAGTAGATAACTAATGTTTCTCATTTCACCTGTCAGTGGTTTCAGTGTTGTGCCTGGACAGTGTACCTTTCCCCAACACAAAAATGAGGAAGTTTTAAATCTAAATGACAGCACCAGGTAACAGTGATGTGGAGACCAATGCAGACTTCACTAAAGATGATAACCATGTTTTATCCCCAGACCTTGCATGTGTCAGTCTGTCATAGAGAGGCGTCTGAATTTCAAGACATAATGTTCAGCAGCAGAGTGGAGATTCTGCCCGGGGTACATGAGTGGTCCCTGCATCTACCACAAAAACCACTTAGCTCCTTCTGCTGCTAATGGTTTTCTTTTTTGAGAAAAGACTTAAAAAGTCCACCCCTCTCCTGCACATTGGCTGGTTGGGAATAAAATAGAGTTTGTATTTAGGCATTGGTCTGGTTTTATATACCCAAAATGTAAAAAAAATCTTTGTAAAATTGAGAAAATTATTAAAACAACATAAGTGATCGTTTGCATACCTTGAAGGATGAATGACTATGTCCAGGTAAAGGTCTCTATGGGAGAAAAATGAAGCCATTTAATTACTTCTGAGATGCAGTAAAGTGATTATTACATGAAACTGTGCACTTAAACATGAGGATGGTATAATCTCATTACTACTTTCATTAGTCAGCTAGCATAAAGACTGGAATGAAGGTAAAGGGCTCGGTTAGCTCTTGTTAGGTCATGAAAGAAAAAAAATGGAGAAAAAATGTCTTTACATATAAGAATTTGTCCACAGAACTAAAACTCCTAATTTTTTTTTTATATTGCTTCAGTTAAATCTGTCAAAAGATGGAACGTAAAAATAAGTTGTGTTTTTGTATGAGACTGTTTCTTGGCCGGGCATCTTGAGGGAACAGCTGTTTTCCAGTGTGCAGCCTTTATGCTCCGCTAAAAAGCTGTCAATCAATTCAACATTCACTGCAAAATGTGTGCGCATGCACCGAGCACTATTACATGAATCTGTATCCTTTCCTGAGAAGAAACAGTCTCATGTGTTATCTGTTTGCTGCTGTGCTCACCTTCTTGTTTTTTGTCTTGTCTTGCTGCTGTGCCGTCCTGCGCTCCGTTCCCTTGTCCACTTTGTGTCCAGGGGTACTAACCTTGGGCGGTCTCGGCATGTCTGTGTGGCGTTGAGCGCGCACAGAGCGAGCTGCCTTGCCAGGCTTGGCAGGTGCACAGTACATCTCCAGGCGCCGCAGCTCACAGCTTTGGAAGCAGCACTCATCCACGATGCCGCGAGACCGCCTCGCATTGGGGCCATAACCTGTCGGTTTACCTGTTTCGGAAAAACAGCAGGAAGATTTAAACAGTTACAAGCTGGTCACTACAGCTGCTTTTACAAGTAACCATAACAGTCCCCCTCCTCTACAGGGACTTTATTGTTTATGGCAAATCTATCAGGGTTCCACTCTTTTGGGGTGAAAAACATGAGAAAATCTAAATAAGAGCAATGGGGAATTAGATTAGGTTACAGACAGTAGGTAAGGTTTTTTTTTTAGGTTTTTGTCCAAACTATTTTGTTAATTTAAGGGTTCAAAATGGCTAATTAACCTGTCCCCATTTATTAAGGTTCTGCTTGAAAATTTCTAATGAAACAGCTACAGTATATCTCTGCATCCATAAGATCAATTTGAATACTTTTTGGAGTGATAATAAAGGGAACACTTGTTAGATTTGCAAAATGCTAAATGGAACATAGCACAAATGAAAAGGCTTTTAGGCTTGCCTAAAAAAAAACATGAATATCCCTTTGAAATGATGCAAAAGGCCAACACTAATAAAGTGAAGCAGTTTTAATCCAAACAGTCCAGGCAATATCCGAAATATCCATTTTGCCATTGCAAGTTCTACTTTGATTTGAAATTTAATGTTTAATTTAAGTGGTAAATTTACCCTTGTCTCTGTAAACTGCATGTGAACTTTGCAGCTATAGCAAAAACAGTCAATTCAGCTTCTATAAATCAGATTCTTTCTCCTCTCCAGCGCTTTATATTTTGTAGCGAAATTAATCAAATACATTGTGGCAAGCGGCCAAGCGTCATGCTCATGGTAAAGCACCGGTCACCAGTCGGATTTTCCTGATATATGAACAGTCTTAATGACATTGATTTCTTCCATGTAAAATTTACAATGTATCATGTTGCACACTGTGGACCCATTTTGGCAGCTGCTTCACTGTAAAAAAAAAAAAAAAAAAAAAAAAAGGTGGTAGTCACCCAAACGTTGAGTTTATCCCGCTCAGCCATTTTGGCTCGTTATCTTATACACAGAGGACCAACCGGTGAGGCAAAACCACAAGTCCTCCGAGCAGGATCCACCTGCAGAAACATCCAGGCGGGCTATGAGGCTCCGCGCCTCCATCCGCTATGCCCATGCTGTTCATTCACATTTTCATTTGGCAGAATCACCCTGAAGGCTCAATGAGAGAACACGCTGAAGATGGAGGCATGAGGAAAGGTGCTGTGGAAATGTTCCTGTCAAAATTACATTTATAAGGCTATTTCAAGGTGTGCTTTTTGACTCCATGACCACATTAAGCTGCAGTGACGCCAGTACTCACTTCCTCTTTTAACTCCCTTGCCCCCCACCCTCTTTGGTGGCTTTTAGAAAACCCAGACTCTCCATTTACAATTCCCTGCTCACCTTGAACAATATAGCCCTGATGGGCTTTTCCCTGTTACCAAATGAAATAATAATAATTTAATATGGCATTTACAAGGAGGAAATGCCTTTCCCTCTCAGAGTTAATAGCTCTTGGCTCAGAAGGCTGCCAGTGCTGACAAAGTGCATTAACTTCTGCTTTCTGTCTGCCTTGTCCTGACAATGTTGTTTTGGACAGAGAGCAGCTTTCATTCAGAAACAGAAGCATCTTTCTCCTCCGACCCCCACACACAAAGCAGAGTGGAGGTGTGAATGAGAGGGAGGAGAAGGGGAGGGCGACGGGGAGGCTTTCACTTTGCACATCAGGTAGAATGATGATAAAAATACACGACGCACCTGCATTATTCAGGGAGAAGAAAAACTGGGTTTATCCAGATCTCAAACTTCCGAAGCAACATCCAGACAGATCAGAAGTAGCTTCGTTTAGATGACGTTTTATTTAAAATGCATCTTTTTAGAGGTTGCATATCCAGGTGTTTTCAGCAAACAGAAGGTGTTCATTAGTGGGACCAACCTTGGCTGTTATATTAACATCTGATGTCAAGACATTTAAAAAGAGAACTATGACGTTGAGCCCTGGCTGGCAATTATATAATGGCTGCTGAAAGCCAAAAGTGGAGCCATCCCTTGTTGCCTGGCCCATTTTCCAGTCCCTCCCAGTAAAGCTTTACAAATTAACATCCGCTGCTTCTCTGAAAATAGTTTGCCACCCTGCTGGACAAACAGCTGGAAGGGAGAGCGAAATCAGCTGGCACCGGTTGTAACATGTAGGATAATCAGCTCGGGCAGATCGGGGAAAAAACATGCATAATCAGGTCTAAAAGCTTTGGTTTTAAAGGATTCAGTGCCACTTATAATTGCTGTAATCCCTCATAAACAAAGAGTTGTGTTCAGTGACTGTTGTTAAACAAATGAGAATTACTGCAGCAGAAATCTATGCCTCTGCCAACCCGTTCAGTTAAAGCTTACATCCAGCTTCCCTTCTGTTGCTGAGCTCGGGCATTTAATGCCCAGAAAGGTATTTCTGCAGAACATTATGACCAGACTTTTAAGCTTTTTTGGCTTTCATTTTAATCATCATAAAAACTGCTTTTACTTTGGAACCTCAAGAATTCCTTAGTTCATCGTGATAATCAGTTTCAATCAAAGTCTAATGAGGTTAACCGCAAGTCCAAGACGATCTTTGAGCCAAATTCCCTTGAGACATTTAGAAAAATTGAGCAGCAGAAAAACAAATTTAGCGTCAAAGTGATTGGATAATGTGTTAAAATGAATCCAGTGACTATCGGTCAAACTAAAACAATTTCATTTGTCCCATTCAAATGAGTCAACTCAGGACATTTACTCAGATAAATGTAAATGTTGGGGGAAAAACTTCACAAAGAAGATGTGACTCACTCTGAAGAGGAGTTCTAAACAGTGTGTTAAGGTCAAACAATTCTTATCTTTCAGGACTTTATGCTGTCTGAAATCAACTTCTGCTGGTATTGGCTCATTAAAGTCATTTCAAAGTAAACCACCACCCAGTGAAAGAAAATAATAATAATAAAAAAAAAAGGTTCATAGTTTATGTTATTAAAGAGAATGACAGTCTCCACCAGAAGTCCAGCTTTCTATTAATCTACAACATAGTGAACATATAAGTCAATGGATCAGAACTGGATTCCCAATGCGCCACAACTTAACCCCGCCTCCTTTAAGGTCCATTGTACTGATTTGAACGCACAATGAATGACTATAGCAGCTGTCCTTGTTGAATGGGTGCGCTGCAAACTTTTAGGATGTCCATTTAAGTGTTTGCTACTATAAATGTTCATGTTTCTAAAAGGCTCCACTTGGTGTAAGTCTTTGAAAACCCCACTGCTGATACAGTATATGTGCACAACCATGACTTTGTAAAATGAGTGGACATAGTTCATCGGTCTGTGGACTCCTGTTTGGGACATTTGGGTTAGCAATTTGAAAGTCGCCGTCTTGGTGTTTTGACACTTGACGTCATGAGTAAAGGATAGATTGGGCTGCACACACTCCTTTTTGATAACAGCTCATTATTGACAATGGTCACTATCTGAAACAAAGTTATTTCATCAGTCATATGAGTCCCTTTTCTTTTATGTATGACTAATAAGAGCAAAGTTTAAGACTGTGAGAACTATTTGCATTGCAATCACATCAACTATCCATGCATGAGAATAATGAACTGGAAGCAGCTTGGTGCTTGGTATGTACCTTAGTCCTATTCTTGTTGTGCATAAAGACATATCACTTTGACTTTTGGCTATCTTAAGCAGCTTCTTCAGTTGACGTCCATGTGAAACTATAAAGTTGCTTTTAAGAACGGTCCTTTGGGATAAAGTATTCCTTCAAATAATTCCCAGTTGATGATAACTTTACTTAAAAAACTAATATCTCACAGGGATGGCAAACGTGCTCCTTCTGATGCCAATGCTTAAACAATCTCTGGTTCGGCATTCGACGGGCTCAGCATGCCTAGAGTTCATTCCTCTAAGGAGCAGCCTTGGAGCGAGATGGTTGGATCCCTCTACCAGAGTGGCACAGAAAGCATCTGAGTTTTACAGCTTGGTTACGGTCAATTAAAAACAGTGGATTCTTGGAGCTGATGCACTGCTCTTCCTGCAAAGTGTCAGGTGGTTTACAGCAGGGCAGGGACTATAAAAGCTGCACAAAGTACTGGAAACTTTATGATTGGTACCTCAAAGAGTTTACAGCATAGTGTGAAGTGTTTCTGCGCTGCGACCGCAGGACGTATCCATCTTCTAGAATTGAAAGAGTTGAGCGTGTGTTGATATTATGGTATTTATTGCAGCTCCAAAGTTGGGACATCTTTGGGAAATTACTTGAGAATGATTCTAAGATATTTTGTTACAGAAGCTGAAATTCGACTATGCATGGGAGATATATCGGAGATAACTCTTTGTAATAAGTGACAAAGTATTTATTTGACATGAGAATTAAACTATTCTTATAACTGCTTACAAGCTTTTAGCATGTCCCCACTGAGATTTTTTATCCCTCCTCCTTTGCAATAATCACTTTATATATCAGGTAGGAAGACTTTATTAGCAAAGCTCTGGTCTTCATCCCTCCACATATTCTCAGGATACAAATCTGACTTCTTTGGCTGTATACTACAGATTCTTGTCTTTCTGGAAAGTGCAGTTTTACAAGAAAAAACATGTAATAAGTATGTTTGTTGACATGTCTAAATAATAGCAGGGTCACAGTTCATGTTGAACGTTGTGAGATGCATGTGTGATGCATCTTTTTCTAACTTTAACCATCTGTTTTGTAACATCTAGACATACCTGTTCACACTAACTCCAAATCTAACCATTTGCAAGCGAGAGACCTTTTCAATTTGCTGCAGGGGTTGTGACTGCTCAAGAGTCAGCGACATAATCCCATCCACCACCCGTCCTCATCTTTTTAAAAATTGACCATATCAGTTGATGGTCATGACGTCACAAGAACGAAGGTGGACATTGCAACTATATTCCTTACGAAGGAAAATTAATGTTTTGAAATGTAGACAGTCTGATGTTTTCCTTCAGAATATTATTTTCCATGGTCCAAACTTCACCCCCATGGCAGTTCTAATGATTCCATTATCAAGCCATTGAATAGCATTGGGCCTTGCAGCAAGACAATGAACTGAGAAACTGTTAACAAGGAGCAATTTCAACAGTTTGGAGGTCCAACCTGAGTCTAGAGGGAAGCCAACAAAGGCAATAGAGCCAAAACAGCCAAAAAAACCTGGGGTCCTGGACCCCCCAAGGGGATCCTCAAGGCTTGAACATTCAGAGCTAATGTGATTAATGTCCACACAGTGTACCTATTTTAAGAAAAAAGTAAGGCTTTAAGTTGTTAATAAAACTTCAGCTTTATCTAAAGACATGATTCAGCCAGAATCCAGTATTTATGGTGAGAATCTTACTTTTTAAAGCATAAAACCACCATGGTTTCAGGGGTAGGGGGGTCCCTGGCTTTTTGGTATTTGGGTGAAGGGGGTCCCCATCGAAAATAGGTTGGGAACCACTGGTCTAGACTGGTCTAGACTACTAGACGTCCTGAATCCTGCACATCATCAATGCAGTGCGCTCTCATTTTTAGAATATTCCTCCAACTTTCGCCTCGGATTCCAGATATCCTTTTAGAAAGGAGGTTGGACTGATGTGCTTGGTGTCTATTTTGGCAGCAGTGGGAGGATAAGCGATCAGTGGTGTGTAAGAGTCTTCTGCTGCAACTGGCAATGAAAATCAATTCACAATGCTCAAAGGCAGAAGAAAATAAATGACATAAAAGGGTAGAATTAACAACCTCAGCGACCTCTGTTACCAGATATATCCTTGTTTTTCTTTGTAGGTGTCCTACATTATGCGATTGGATTAAACTGGTGAAGAGTTCCAAAAGGTAAAGTGCTGTTGAGTCCCTGAGGGTCTTCAAATCCCTCCAGTCTCAGCTTCACCTAATGTACAGGACTAAATCTGCCTGTCCTTTTCATGAGACGCCTCTTTGTTCTGTGGAGCACTAATTCACGGAGGGGTCTTAGGTTTTTTCCTTCAGGTTTTGATAGGAAAAACGACACCTTTTTCGCGGTGATGGAGAGGACACAGGAGGTCTTTCTTCAGATCCTTCCGCTGTGCGTCGGAGCCCAGTGTTCAACCAGGGGAGGGGAGGGGAGGGGAGGGGTGTCCTTATCATCCTGTAATCCACATAATCCCCTGCTGCTGAGGGACGAGGCCTCGCTATGCGTGTGTTTGGGTGGAAGCGTGTGCGCATGCATGCGTGTGACGTGCGGTTTACACATTCTAATTCTCTCTAGCTCAAGTAGCTCTGAGCAAAATTGACAGGGACAAATACTGAAGAGGTAAAAGTCATTTTCTCCTCCATTCTATCCATCTTCGGATCAGTTTTGTAGCTCCAAATAACTCAGAAAAAATGACTGTCTTTCATATTTGGCTGGCCTTTTTTTTATTACGAAGTGTAAACAATAAGCTGTTGGCCAAATACTTAATCTTGTTGGAGCTTACGAAAGCTTGTGCATCATTCATTTAGAGGAAATACCGAATGTAGAAGAATGACTGAATATTTCAGTGTGACCTAAACGTGACTGAGGACACGGAGCTACTTCATGCTCACACTTAAGTAAAAAAAAAAAGATTCATGGAATGAACATCATAGTGAAATCATCCCACAGTCCTGCCTGCTAAAGCACTGCAAAGACAACTGAGGATTGAGGATTTCTAGGTCAGGCTAATAATTGGAAAAACTGACTACAGTTGTGGTTTTTTTTCTTTTTTTTTTCTGTGTGACAGACCGCAGTTTGTTTAATTACCCTTAAAAAAAAGAATTTCCACCAGCTGCCGTTTAGTATTTCTGCCAGGAGTAAGAAATCTAGTCTTGAAATGCAAGTGTGCAACCTTACTGGTGGCATGCTCAAGGTGGATTTGCAAAAGCACCGCGAGCACAGAAAGGCCACTGTTGTTGCAACACTGTCTCTAGACACATTATCAATCAGAGGGTTGCCAAGTTCAACACGACCAGACTGGAGGGGTAGAGTTCAGGGAAAGGAGCATGGTTCCTTTGGCCAAGCCGAGTCCTATAGAAGACAGGGCCCAGATGGATCCTCCAGATATTCTATGCAGCCAAACAAGAAGAGAAGAAGGAGGAGGAAGGGGGGAAAGGGAAAGAAAAACGGCATGATGGTGAGAATATGAGCATGCGGGAGAAACTGAGGAAGACAGTGAGCAGCATATTTTCCAAGGTACAGCACCCCACTGCTCAAACCTCATCATCTTTTAAGAAAAAGTATGGAGTGTTTGTGAAATTCACCTCTTTTTCAGCAGGAAAGTGGAGCATTGATAGATGGATGCTGTGTCGTTCAGTGACAGCTCAGCGTAAAATGCGGGAAAGACAAATACATTCTCTCCACCACAAAACGGTCTGGTCCTGTTTAAGAAGTATATTCTGCATGAGCATTCGTGAATTACATTGGCCCGTATTCAACACTTTCTCATAAGATGAATATAGAAAGTCCTACATGTCGGCCTGTTAGAAGCATTTCTTTAACTGTAGTAAAACTCCACTATCATTAGCCAACACATTCCCACATCATTCAATCTAAGGACACTCTTACCCTGTTAAAATCCTAAATATTTCAACAAGTTTAACCTTCACCAGCAGACACTTATTTGAACCATTTTCTAAACAAACAAGACATAAAACATAAACTCAACCAGGGACTGACCAAAAAAAACAAAAAGGATGCCAAAGTCCAAATCTAAGCAGCAGTTTATCCAAATCCAACATAGTGGCTGATGGCAACGTACAAATGAAGTTTAGCAAAAAAATTCTGTGCTTGAATTCACTAAAATGTTACGTCTGCTGATGTAGTCCGGACTTTCTCAACTTTAATAGTCATTTATAAAAGAAAAAGAGCCGAAGCAAAGGCAATCCATAGACCAATAACTCTGAATGGGCAGAAAACTGGCAATTGATTAGGCTGTCATGAAACCCTGAAGCGTATGTAGGTGTTGCCAGCAGCATCTGGACAAACGAGAGTTGCAGCTTTGCAGTAGCTTGGTGGATCTCCAAGAGCTGTCTGGCAAACGCAGGCTCTGATGCAGAAAGTGGATGGATCATGGAAAAGCTACATGGAGTAGGGTAATGCTGAGTAGCAGTAGCAAGATGCATGTTGATGTTACTACCATATAGCCCACAACTGACAGATGTGTTTAAAAATGTGATGACACTGAAAGATATTTTTACCCAATAAACTTTGCACTATGTTCTCTGCAGCAACCGTCAGGACTTGTATGACAGTAAAAAAACCTATCCAACAAAAATACAGCTCTTACCTACACTTAGTTCTTCATAAATGAGATGGGACTGCAATGGTGGACCTAGGTTATGTCATAAATAGCTCATATAACAGGCATTATTCCTGTCATGTCTACATTATTTAAGCTTTAAATGCCCTAAAATGAAAGTTGGCGTCCAGGGAAGGATGATTAGAAGATAATCATGTGACATGGCTTACTATACTAATGTTCTGTTTAGTGAGACTACGCCAACATAGATGCAAGTTGTCCCAACATAAACCTGCTGTTTATATTCTTGTTTATTCACCAGAACCATAATCATTCCCAAAATATAACCAGGTGTTTGTTTTGTTACCTGAACCTGACATAATAATAAGAAGAATATAATGGTTTCAGTGGGATGCAACTGGATGCGTTCTTGTCCATGAGACCTATTGGGATATTTTACAGGAACAAGGTCAAAACCTACATTCCTGCAGAGTCTCGTGGAATATTGTTATTATTAGTGAAATGGGCTTGATGTACATGGAAGACTGTTTCCAGTTTCTAAGAGTTACAAAATCCCCATCTCAAGGCAGGAGGGTTGGTAATTGAATAGCATGCAATCAAGGAACATTATTATTCATATGTTTTAATTTGCTTTTATTCATTGCTTGGGTAGGTTTTAACTCTGAAACTTTTCTTGATTTTACAAACTACTTTAGGTTTAGAGGAACATGTGCTAAAAAACTAGACTGTCATTTCCCTACATCATCATGTACGGGCAGTTTACCAGGATTCCAGGATCCATGGACCTGGTAGTGCAGAAGGAAGCTTTTAACAAACCGGAGAAGCATAATGAAACAACATTTTCTGCATTCTTGTGTGACATGTTGGAATAATAATAGGGAGTGGGCCATTTTTAACACAACCATGTTGTTTTCCTAAACCTAACCAAAGTTTAGTGTCTAAACACAACCAATGAATTCAATCAAACAGTGAATGAAACAAAAATTAACTATAAATTTAATAAAACAACTTAATAGTTTTTCCAAACTGTTCATAAATGGTCTAATCTTTAGGGGTCATGTGACTTTGCTCCACTTCTCCTCCAGCCACCTTATGGGGACCTTGTTGCTTGTCCATAAATACTTTGAAGCATTTGTTGTTGGAATCTATTGTTGATGTTGGCTGCTGTGAATACACGCTGTGCATATCTTTAAAAGACCACATCAGCATGTGATGCCATGGGAGTCGGTTAGAAAAAGTAGCCGCTGATACTTTTACAAGCTACAGATAGCCATGTTAGCTTTTCGCTAACACCAAGAATAACGTGATATGTTCTTTCGTTTTTAGCTTCACTTGTCCAACACTTTAGTTCAAACTGAAATATCGACTAAATAAATAGTCAACCTTTTTGTTCTACTAATCTTGGTCTCCACAGGATGAGTCTTAATAACTTTCCCTCTTAAAACACTGTGTTGTTTTGTGATAAACATCTCGCTGAAGAATGAATGAAGCAAATTTGATCGCCGTCAGGATTAATTACTTGCAGATGCCATACATTTTTTTACAAGAGCAAGGACATTTACTTCAGTCTCAGTTGAACTTTTATTTAGTGCTAATCAAAAAAAAGTTACCATGCTAGAATGCTAAATTGAAGTTGAACATGATAAAGGACATCAACATGTTGCATCACAGAGTTGCTTTGTTTGTAGCCTCATTTTGGGCATTTAGGGACTTCGGATTTCCATGACAACAAAATTGGCTGCCACTGCTATATTATTCTGCTGTGTTGAGGCTGATACCTTCTTGCCCTCAATCTTCCATCAGTCCCTGGGTTGTTGAAAGGGTTTATTTTCAAGCCGTTCCAGGTTCAGGTTGAGGTGAAAGCAATCAGTTACTGGGGAAACCAAAAAAAAAAAGAAAAGAAAAAACAAAACAAAAAAAAAAAAAAATGCATTGTGTTGATACTGATCTCCCACAGAAATTTGATATATTTTCCTTTTGAAACTGGCAGCTGACAAATTTGACCAGGTGTGGAAAATCTTTCATAACTGAGTCAAAACCAAACCATTTTTGATGGAGTTAGGTTAAAAACTGCATGAGTCAGAGGGACAATCAGTTATTGTAGAAAGAAGCGGGTTGGTAGAGATGGGACTTTTACTGAGGATATTTAGGGCAAATTGGTTTAAATGGTTTAAAGATTTACAGTTCTGGTGTCTAATAAAGATTGAGGTGCATTGAGAAACACCGTCTACTGGTGAAACATTGCATCCAACCTTGGTAACTCCATATATCCTGTGCTGTTCTGGGCTGTGTTTTATCCTAAAGGGGGGGTTGAGATTTAAATCCGGATTCTTGGTCTATGGTTTTTTTTGGGTAGTTTTTCCTTCTGTGGTGAAAAAAAAACAAAAAACCTTCAATGCAACATTTAGTTTCCCTCCTTTTTCTTACAGATAGCCTGCCAAATTCCACTTAAAGCCCTTTCCTTGTGGGCAAAACTGTGATTCACCACCAACAATAGTTAATTAACATTATTCCATGTTTAATCTAACTTTCCGTGTTCAGCCAAAGCAGTGTGAGAAGAGCATTAAAACAAAATGGGCATGGATAAAGTTAAAGATAATACAGTGGAAAAGGAATGAATGGAGGAAGAAACGTTAATGTAGGGAAAGTCAAGACAAGATGCCAAACTGGCTCCTGTTTTATTTATGAGCCCACTGGAGGTGGAGAGCTCTGAGACATATACAGCCAACCTTTATGAATAAATAAAAAGGTGCACTTACTGAAATAAAAGCCTCTCTCTCCACAGACAAACTGCAGCGTGTCCACCAGCTCCGCCCCGCACAGGGTCTCAGGGCCCGCCCCGGTTGCCGTCGGAGTCAGGGTGAGGACGCACAGCAGTAGTGAGAGGGTGTGGCTACAGGAGATACAGCACATCGCACCCTGCGCGCAAGGAGAGACGGTGAACTTTAACATGTTTACTGCCGGACACAGATCATCATCACGATAAGGGCTTTTTATTTAATTAACGAAAGTTGCGTTTTGCTCAAACAGGGGATTAAAACCAATGAGTCTGACGGGTATTTTTATTTTATTTATTTCCCTCTAACATTCAGGTTATTCTCTTTACTAAAAGGAAAGAAACAGATGGTTACGTTGCAGAGTTTGGGAGATGTGGAGGAAAATGCATTAAATCCAAACTTTCACTTGTTGCCAACATCATTCAAACAGGAGGCTGACCAGCCACGATGCTCCGGAGCGTCTGTGCGCAACCGAGCAGAGCGCGTCCAAATTGAAAACACACTTTCCCCTTCTTATCGTCCCACTCAGCAGCAAGTTCACAACAATCCACATGAATCAACACCATTCATCCATCATCTATATCATTAGTAATCACTTCAGTGTTTCCCTTGCGCCAAATGCTGTCAGCGCATTATTACGCACAAAAAAAGTACTTCAAAATTCAGTAATAAAAGATGGAAAAATAGAGAAAAACCCGTCAGGGGATCTTTCCGATCCAAAACTGTGAAATGGAAAAGGGCTCTCCCGCCAAAGCCTGCGGAGGAAGCTGACTGGGCCAAATGTTCACAATAAAGAGAATAAACACAGGACATTATCCATCCACATCTCAAGAGTTCAACCCCGACAACCTGAATAGTTTCACGTTAAGCTCTCCTCTCCATTTCCCCCCCACTTTACATCGGGTCGGATATTTAGCACTTAACAATACAGACTCAGTAGTAATTACTCTGAAAGATGCAGAGCTGCATTAGAGCTTTTCTGGCGAAAAAAGAGCGCAGGGCGCACAGAGGCGGTGAGGATGAAAACCCCATTCATCACTGCACCATTCTCTCAAAGACTTCAAAAGGGGAAAAAAGGAAAAGTCAATTTAATGAAAACAATCTGTGCTTAGATCATAAAAGAAAAAAATCCCCAAGAGATGAATAGAAAATTAAGTCAACTAAATGAAGGACAAAAATAAGCACAAAATCAGCATTTATCATACAAAGAGAAACTGTAAAACATAACTAAGCAGCATAAATCTTCTTTGATTGTTTCGGGTTAAACTCAGTAAGGATGCTCAGTGCAAATTGTTAGAGCAAGTGAAGAACCAAAGTGACAATCTATAGTGTCAAAGAAATCAGGTAAGTTACCTTGAAGACATCACATAAATGCCACTGAGAGGAATGAGCGCTAGACATCCCCACGGGTCTCCACAACACAAAGCCCGGCGAAAATGAACTTGTTTGAAGTCATTAAAAACGGGGAGAAAGAGGATGAGATGCGGGCAATGTCACATCTCAATATTCCGACTTTGTTCCATTGCGCAGGCTCGTTTTGGAGAAGTGAGATTTAGCAAACAGGAGACGGATTTAGAGAGAAAATCCCTCACATTTATCTACATTACACAGACATTTTCAACAGGAAACAGCTGGGGCAGCATTTGCCTCCTACTCGTCCTAAGTTATTCATTAAGGATTTTGGGCACATATTCAAATAACGTCATTTCTTTTTTTTTCTTTTCCTTTTTTTCTCTGAACGGGATTGAATTTTGATCTCTCTCAGACTTGGTTAGTAGTTCACATCAAGATAGAAAACGCGGTGCTGCTCCACCACCAGCAGCAGCAGCTCACACAACACAGTTTTATCCCCTGAAAGCTCGTGAGTGAGAAGTTAAAGACAAGCTGGAAGTTATGATATGACTCTTGAGTTTGCGTAATTTGGCGCCGCGTAATTCGACAGCGAGAATATCCAAGTCTGATCTAATTAACGTTAAAATAAATCATTAAAAACACTTTCCCACTTAGTCACCACAGTGCCTCTACTTGAGTACCCAATAAAAAGCAAAATGTGAACAGCTTAACACATGTGAGATGGAGAAATAATGGAAAAATGAGACATTTTTATTGCAACAAAGAGCAAAGAGCACAAGCGAAATCCTGGTGCTTCTAAACTTTATGCCACTGCGCAGAGGTTTGCTGATTTTCGGGACACTGATGTAAATTACTGTAGAAAATCCTACTTCTTTCCAATTTTTAGTCAAGTTAAGTTGTCAACAAACAGCTGATGCTTCTAAGAATTGATGAAAAAAAAAACAAGAAGCAGTTTAAAGACAAAAAAAAGTAATTTGAGCCATCTGCTTGTGGCAACGTTCTTTATGTTCAACAAATGATAGCACCTTGTAAAGGGCCACCTGCTGTCATGTTGTTAAAGGGGCCCCACTGTGTCACAGAAAATAGAAAAAAAAAGCAGTAGGGACACACTGAAGCTTCACACAGGAGGAGGGCTTAAAGGGAGCTGTTTTCTCCAGGGATGGGATATCAACACTGATCCAATCACTAAACATGAGATCAATGCTGTGACCCAATCATAAAACAGGACACCAGCTCACATCCCAGCATGCACAGTCACCATGTGTAAGCGCATCACAAGCACGGTGGGATCCAAAAGGAGACCAAGGCTAAAGACACGCAACATGTTGGGGCTGATGGGGAGGAAAGTGGGTCAAAACACAACGGCAAGATCAAACATTCTCCAACGACAAGAAGCCTTGAATCACGTCTTTCACACAGAGCTGAAATCAGAGGCAACATGCCTTTAATGGGTTCATGGGATACAATTTACTTCATTGATTGCTTGAAGTAAACTGCTTGAACAGGTCTAGATATATAAAAACTACTTGTAAGAAATAGGAAAACATCAAAGTTTAATGTATCCATCACACTCAAGGCATATTGAAGTGATGACCCCTGCCTCATCAACATAAACATTCTAGTGAAGTACATAACTCTGGAAAGTTGTTCTGGGTGTAGCTCATTTATATTCTAACAAAAAAAGTACCCAATTGTTCCTTTAGGGGTATAAAGGATCACATCACTGGGGTGGTATCGCTGGTTCTTCCTCCGCAGCGGACACTTATTTGAACAATTTGTACCATAAAAGATCAGTACTGTACCTCTATGGCCACCTTCTACCCCAATTTAACATCACTGGTCTTTATAAAAAGGTACAAACTGCAAGGGTTAAATAAATACCCACTATTGAGGAGTATGACAGCAGTACCTTTGAGGGAACTACCCCAGTAACAATCCATTGTACCCTTGAAAGTACAATTAAGAAAGCTACTTTATTTTCTGAGTCAACGTTAGATATGCATACGCTTATGGATGACACCTTCTGTCTGTTCTCTGCATTCATTTATGAATTTGCGTATTTAAGTACCTTTTCAGAAAACTTGCATATTTGTGCTCCAATGAGCAAATAGAGCAGTACCACCAGAAATGTTGGCAGCGTTGAGCAGTATAGCTCATGTGTGACCAGTGAAAGGAACAAAGAAGAAGAAGAAACCGCAACGTGGTTAACGGCCACACAGACCACTGGCATCTGTTGCGCTGCCTCTTATTACTTCTCTCTCTGAGAATGAACATTACCATGATCTCCTTCACTGTTGCCATGTTTGCTGTTGTCTGACACTGATGTCAGATCCCAGAGGTGGTCTCAAGTGGATATATGGCTTTACAGCCATGCCAATGTAAAGGGAGTACGTGGGAAGTGGTGTTTGACATTTAGCTTTTGCAGATATTCAGGTGTGATTTCCTGGTTTCCACGACTACACTTTTAACCTTTAAAAGTACTTGGTTAAGTTTAGGAGGGCAAAATGGTTAGGCAGTGACATAGACAATATGGTGATGCAGTCCACTTTTATTTTGCTTGGGAAATCCTGCAGAGCCAGTAATAAACCCACCTGGCTCCTGATCCTGCATCAGGATTTGACAAGTTTTGGAATTTAAACCATTTGATCGGAGGCAAGCACCAGTCACTATTACTAACCTACAACTTCTACAGAGACGCCCCATTGGTGGAAGGGACTTCTTACAGGCATAGCTGAAGCACAGTAGAGAGGGAGAGGGAGGAGCCTGCAAGTTGTATTCATTCACATTTTTGAGCAAAGTCGTCCTTCAAGATTATCAAGTCCTGGTTTACTGTAACAGGGTTCATTCTCATTTTATTTGGAATGTAAGTAAACAAGAAAGTAATTTCCAGTCCTTACTACTGTATACAAGAAACACAAATTTTCAGACTACAAATTGCTTCCAGTAACACGTCCACGTTTATAATGCTTCCTCCTCTAAAACTTGAAATTCAAATCCTGGCTGTAGATTGTTATGACAGATTTATCTCTTCAGGGCTGCAGCATCTCTGGTTGCCCTTCCCTGGTGGATTGCATCACCGTCAGGAGCTGCTGATACAACATGGAATATGATAATGATGCTCCTCCGATCAGAAGGACAAAGCTGCTTTCAGATGACCTTGCTAGCTAGCATCAGATCAGGGACATGACTCACTCATACCCATAAGCCTCTCAGTCAGTAACTGATTTTAAAAGTGAAATTTTCATCTTCCTCTGCTGCAGAAAAAACAAAAGCCACACATGATATAGTGAGGAAAAGCTCCATCACAGATTTTCCTGTTATCACTGTAGCTGTGGTCTGGCAGTACTGGTGATGGGCTTGTGCAGTACATCTGCTGATGCAGTAGTGGGAAGAAGAAGAAGAGGAAAAGGGGGGGTGGGGGGGTGGGAGGGGAGGCTGACCTTCCCTTGCTCTGCGTCTATAATGCCCAGTTCTCCGAACTGCCTCCGTGCCAAGTTTCTCTCTCTCTTTTCCCCTGCTCCTTCTCTTTTCTCTTTGATTGCAAGACTTTTGAACCCCCTCACCGCCACCCCTCCTTCCCACCCCCCCCCCACAGCCTTGTCTACAGAGACGTCCACCTCAGTGAACTCATTGACCAGGGAAAGGCTTGTTTTCACTCCCTTCTGGTGTGGAAAGGAGACACTGTTCGCTGCAAAAAGTGTCCATCTATGCAAAGGATTTTTTTCAATGGCATATTTGAAAAGAATACTACAAAAGATAGCCGAAGCCACTGTTTGCAATGCATTCCTTTTATTTTTGTATTTACACCCAACAGATATGCCCTCTCCTGTCTTGTTCAAAGAGTTAAACCTTTGGTTCCAGAGTTGTATTTTCCTCATTTGGAGCAGTGTCATAAAGTATGAAAAGGCTTTCTTTCATGCCAAACAAGTGTCAGAGATAGCAAAGCAGAGTGCAACGGCATGATGAAAGTGAACGAGCAGAGGATGAGCAAAGAATTTCAACTTTTTGGTTTTTTACAAAACCAACGTGAACTCTGCTGCAGAATGG
>JAOXYM010000025.1:6118829-6133502 GCA_028567055.1 Leptatherina wallacei
AAAAACAAAATTGTCTTTGCTCTCTAAAACTTTTTATTGAGAATGAATCTTGAATTTATTAATGTGAAAAGGGCTATTCAGACATTCTAGATAGGTCTGCAGTTTAAAGTTTGATATTGACACTTACTATAAGATAATTCTTTGACCTGGACCATACTATGAAGGCAGCAGATATGAATAGTATGTAAGGGTCAAAAGGTTCGAATCAACAAATTGTGGCTGTTTTCATAGACACTGCAGCATTATAAATCATTACTATTATCAGAATACTTTAGAACTATCATAAAACATAGTTGAGCTCAGTTCACATTTTGCTGCCATAGCTGCAGTGTTATGGGCAAGTAGAAATGTCCACAAGGGGGCAGGCTGGTGCTGCTGCACAGAAAATAGGCGATATGTAATTGGGGTTTGCACATTACAATAAGTCTGTGGACATGCTCTCTCAATTACTGGCATGTTGGTATCATTTTGGAGTTCATTCTTCCATCTCCCAATGGAATTAAGACTAGTTTGGTTTCACCATATGTGTGAGTTTTCATGGCAGCAGCTTCATTTAGATGTCAGATCATACTGCAGAGGGCAGTAGCCTACACTGTATGGTGGAAACTAACCTGCCGCAGCAACCCTTTAGTCCTGTGAGCAGGTTAGAGGGGATGGTACAGTTTAGCCATACGATATGGTGACACCTTTTCCTCCACACAAGCTGGTATTTATAAAGGGAAATCTGTGGTGAAAACACATGCATCTCATACAATCTTCAGACCATTTTATCAATAAAATAATGATCTTAGGTGGAAATTTAAAAGGAAACCTAACAATCTGCTCAGTGATTTAGATGATTTTGTTTCTTATTAATTTGAATGAGATACTCTTTTTTTTTTAAATTGTGGGTGCTATAAGTAACTGCAGCTGTATATCACAGCAGGGCAAAAAGATGACTGTGGAACAACTTTTCTAATGAGACTTTAAAAATAAAACAAGTATTTAGAGATTGTTCTGGTTGTCTAGCATACAATTAGCTCACTTCCTGCTGCTTCCAAGGGCTGTTTAAGAAAACAACCTAAATACAAGACTGGAGCCACTGTAACGGCTGTATGTTGCCACCAGTCCTCCTCCCATAGCTCTGTTTTTCCTGAGCTGATCTGTGTTTTCTCTCACAGTTTTTTGTCATGAACAGTTTCATTCATCAATCATGAGAAGTATTGTTTACATGTCTTTAGTGCAGTAGACTGGTGGCCTGTCTTAACACTTAGCTGGAACACTTCATTAGTTCGGTTGACTGACTGGTGGGTTTTGTTCTATCCTTTAGAGAGCATTTCAGAGAAGGAGCAAACTCACTGCCCCACGAAGATCTCAGTTGTTTAGGTGGACATGCATGGCTACCAGTAAGTGATCACAGCTGTTGGTTATAGTTAATGTCATCCCAGTAGATTGCACATTGGACTTGCAGTGCGATCCGGAGAACGTCATCATTGGAGGGACTTGAGGTTGTGTTGCACATCCCCCTGTGAGTGTGTTGTGGTGATGTGAATTACTCCACTCATTTTGTAGAATGTGCCACTAGAAAGCAACAAGAGAGCCAATCCGTGATGCTTCCACCCCTGCCTATAATCACCATGTGTGATGGCAAGTCTGGCTCTTTTCAAGGATGTGACTCTTTTGGCTCCCAAATGGCTCTCCCTTTGCTTCTATTTTACCTTAGTTTAGCAATTATGAATGGTTTGTGTGTTGGTTTGGAGGTTTTTATTGAATCATTTTCCATAAAAGCATTTTTTCATTTATAAAATGCAGTTACTATAATACTTTAATTAAACTTTAAATGAACAGCTGAACAAAGAACAACAATAAATCAATCAAATAAACAAAGCCTTTATGACACTTTAGACTCCCTAATTTCTCCACTTTTTCTCCACGATTGGCTCTTTTATAACGAGGACGGACCTGATTGGCTCATTTATAACAAGCGTGGATCCGATTGACTCATTTATAACGAGTGCAGACCCGATTGCTCAACATGCTTTGTTCCTGTATGCATGTTTGTGCTGCAGCATAGTAACTGCCTTCATGATAGTTTTGATTCAGCATGCCTCTGGTAATAACCATGAACATATAGAGTTTCGTATTAATCCATGGTTGATAGGACATAATCAAATTCATCATCGACTTCCTAACAGGTAAGCTATAATATTGTCTGTGACATATCTACATCGTGTATGCATGTATATATCATGGGAAAAGAAGAAGTGGAGGTAGTGGAGGAATACAAATACCTTGGAAATGCATCACAGAGGCATCTACAAAGCAGACTACTTCTTAAGGAAACTAGGATCTTTCAATGTTTGCACCAAGATGTTGCATATCTTCTATAAGTCTGTTAGAAAATGCAATCAGCTTTGCAGCATCTGTTGGGGCTGCTGCATCCGAGCCAAACTGATCAAGAAGGCGGGTTCTGTGCTGGGGATAACTCTGGAGCAGATTGGCCAGAGAAGAACGCTGCACAAGATGCTTCCCATCCTCTACACCAGTGCTTCCCAAAGTTTTGGAGCTACGACCCCCAAGATCGGCCATCCTCTAAATGCAAGGCTTGAAAACTGTTAGAATCTTCATAGATAAGGAGGATAAAATGGTTTTTAGGTGGATTATGTTAACAGCTGTGACGGAAAACCCATATGCTGAAAATCAGCTTATCTCACCAAGATAGGGCCAAATTCGGATTTTTAGAATGGCATCCCTAATAACTTTGTTTCGGGACACCCGATTATAAAAGATTCTAAATGTAAGGCTTGAAAAATATCCTCCTTATTTATGAAGTTTCTGATAAAATGAACAAAGCACCTTCATGCCCCCACTCAGATAAAGCCACATTTTAACATGGCATGGGGAGTATCTTTATTGATGCATGAGAGAATGAATGCAGTTATTTCACAGATTAAATCTCTTTGCATTGACAGCCGCCCTAATTTAAATCCCAAATTTATTTGATAAATGTCAATATTTCTTTTACAATGACCCCCTAAAAAAAAAAACTTATAACATTGCCATTTTCCTCTGGGATAAATAAAGTATTTTTCATTTAATTTCATTTAATTTAATTTCTCCTACACACTGAAGCTAAAGTGAAAGGTGTACTGCTGCTTACATGAGCCTAATATGATGGCCATCAAACCTGTTTAGTTTGCATTTAGCTGAGAACAGCTTCCATGATGGCACAGTCCCAGGGCAAAGCTTACCCTGGCAGGTGGCATCTATACTGTGACTGAGCTGTGTATATCTGGTTATCTTATGTACTCAGGTGTGGATATTGGGTCCAAGTTTGGGTCAAACTGGCAGTACTTTCATCCCTGCTGGTTCACATCTCAGACGATAACCAACAGCAGAGCCAATCAGGAGGCGGACTGCACGTGAAATAGGAACAGTTGTTCCTCAGCGTTACCCCAAATCTGCAAGAATGTGCATTGCCCTCTAACTGTGAGCCCAGTTGACTCCATCCTTGATATACTGTACACACAAGCTGGTACACACAATGAATTCAGGCAAGTGCAGTTTTATTTTAGTCTTTTCCAAGAGAGCAACAGTCCACAAGCACTGTCCAATACACACCGGATCCAGCACAGGTTACACCTCGTCTGAGTCTGATCAGGAAATCACCACAACATCTGTAATTGGCCTCACCTGTCATTACTCCCTGGACCTGCACATCTCCATTCATTTGTTTTATTTCTCCTCTTGCTGATTTCACACGCTGATATTCTGTTGTAACGTGACTGTCACAGGTATATAGAGCATGGAGAGCCCTCCACCCTCCCCGGAGGTTGGGGTTCTCCTGTGGGTTACACTCTGATGTGGTTAGCGGTGATAATTGGATGGTGTGGTTTCTATAATAAGATTTAATGCCAGCAGCTTCACTTGGGACTGCCGCACTGGATTACACCATGAAAGGATGTAGGGCAGGACAACAGAGACTGTACTTTGATTATGAGCCACCAAAAAATAGGTAAATGTGTGCTTGCTTGTGTGTGTGCCAAGTTTTTATCTGATTGCACGTAAAAGTATGTTGTGCTTCTTTTTTCTGCCTTTTTAAAAAAGCTGGTTCTTGATTTGTGTATTCAGATCAGCTCGTAACCAGTTTTCTCTTAAATGTGTGTGTCCGTGTGTATGTGTGAGTTCAAAATAAAGCACAAGGTCAGAGCAAAAGCAGTGCTGCTGCATTTCCCAGGTGTATATTGTTCTAGCAAACAGAACCTTGTGTATTCCCCAAAGAGCCCCATCCTAAAAATTATTGCTCGCCCCACCTGTTGCCAGCTTTCATATCACCACACAGGGCTTCCATGTCTCCAGAGAAAGCATTACATACGGCATTATCGCTAATGCAACTGCTGCTGGAAAGTTTTGAGTGCATTTTAATGCCAGAAATATCAAAAACAATTTTTTTTAACCTCAACATCATGTGATGTATTATCCATCACTCACTTTTTTAGTTTTCTGTTTTGTGCCTAAGCTTGTGTATCACCTAAGCCTGTTTGTGGGGATGCAACCATGCAAGAGTATATAAGTATGCAGCAGCAGGACCAGAGACAGCAGGAGATGCTCACGTGTCGGATGCAGCTGTAGCCCAGAAAGAAAAAAAAGAAGAAGGAAAAAAAGCCTTTCTGAATTAGCATTTTTATATTTTTGGTGGTAACAGCTGAGTTTTCCTGAACTCTTTTGAATGAGTTACAGAAGTATTCATCCTCTCCTTCCATTTAGACATTAACTTGTTTGTGCTTAAAAATGGCAACCATTTATCCGGAGGGGATGACCTCTGACACCCATCCCTGTGATTTTACTCTCCTTACTCTTACCATATTGGTGTATTATGTAAACAATAATCAATGACACAGCAAAAGAAAATGAGATGAAAATGAATGATTTAGCAAGTTGTTGGATCAATTCAATTTGAATCAGGTGTGTAGGAGCAGGGAAGCATCTAAAACCTGCAGGTTGAGGATAAGATCCGTCTCTTATACTCATCCAAGACACTGTCACAGGGAACAACAACTCATCAACTTGAGAGCTAGTGCAGGACTCTATCACCTGTACATCTCAGATTGTAGAATATTTCCAAAGTACAGCAAACACAAAACTTCCTGAATGCCTGAAAATGTTTATAAGCCTACATTTGTTCTTTAACTTTATTTATCCTGGATCACAGAGTTTAAGATCCCTGGCATCTTGACCATCATGTTAGACCAAAATAAAGTTCATTCACAACCTGAAAAGTTGGTTCTCAACTGGGACCAAAAAAATTGTTGTTTTTCTTCTCGAACTGTGACATCATCGATCAGACCAAATGATTGATAAGCTTGGGCAAAAGTGTAACTGGACGTGAAGTTATGTGTCTGCCTAGCTGCGAGACATGTGAAGGGTTATCTACCAGCTTCAAATAGGGTGGCAGTGACTCAAGCGGTAGAACAGGTGGTCCAATAACTCCTCCCAGCTCATCCCAGTCAATCTGTAGTTGTGTCTACAGCTTCCAGTGTTGGCATACTGGGTTTATAGATGTGTATGAATGGTTGGTGATGGTCAGAGAGACTGTTGGCGTGGATTGGCTGCCACGTTTACGTCAGTCTTCCCCAGGGCAGCGGTGGGTACACGTATCACTTACCACCACCAAGTATATAACGTGAATGAATAAATTCACTGTAAAGCCGTTTGAGTGCCGTCAGCAGAAAAGCCCAATATAAATCTAATCCATTATAATTAAATGCCTTGTATTCAGTTATGTAACAGATTTACAACATTAAACTGTTGGCTACCCCTCTATGGGGGGAAATATAGAGTTGATTATTACCTTTCTGCTGTAGCAGTGATCTCTCTACTCTGCATTTGTATATCACTTCTTTTTCTGCTGCAATGTTAAAGTTAATCCTGTTAAACTGGTGAGCTTTTAAGGCGTATGCTGGTTGATGTGTAAGCCAAAGTTGTGGTTGAAGTGTAGCGCAGAGCACTGGACAACGAGACCAGACTGGCACTGTATTTATGCAGTCCATTTACCCAGGTAAGAACCTCCCTGAGTGACATATAGAAGCTGTGATTGAGAAAAAGAGTTGTGATGATGAAATGTTAATGGGAAATGAGAAATTCTGAGGACTGTTTACTGAACAAGAACATAGCCACCTGGGAGCCCCCCCCCCCTGTACAGAGTGCAATTTGGGGACTTTGATCTTTGTTATAATTGCTTTTTAATTATTTGCACAAGCGTAAGTGTGTGTGTCTGTTCTTGTTTGCGTTAACTCGTTAGGACATTCTCTGGTATGATCACCGACTTTGTTGGGACCAGTGGTTCTTATGAGGCCGATGAGGAAGGACATAATCTTGGTTGCTGTGGTTGGAGTTAGGGTAAGTAAGTATGTTCAAATGGGCTAACATGAATCTGTTATTGTTAAGTGTAAAAGGTGAAGGTTTGGATTAAGAGAGTTAATAGAAATCAACACAATGTCCTAATAAGAGAAGCTGCTCGAGCTTGTGTGTGTATGCATGCCAGTTTGGTCACTCTCTGATGGCTTGTCTCAGACGAGCAGCTGGGCCTGAATAAGTGATGCATAAACTCATATGATGAAGTACCAGCCACAGCTGTTTACCCTGTGTGCTTGTCTCACTTATCAATATTCAATTAAGATTACTCACAAACATACATGCAAAAAATTAATCCAGCCCTTCCACAGATGCAGTCATCCAAGGGTTGAATGAAGGCTGCTTCTAAACTGCTAATTAATTCTATCTGAGTCTTATTCATTACTTGTGTCACCGCTTCTGTGGCGTTAAATCTGACAAGATACAGTGTTTATGCATAAAAGGTCAGAGCTTTTTGATTTGCTCAGATTGGTTGACAACAAAAAAATTAAAAAGATAAAAACTGTTTTTGATCATGGTTTCCAAGTAGTAGGTGACGTCCCCAGAATGTGTATTTGAAATTTCACCTCCAAATAGTGCACAGATTGTTCAGATTGTTCTCCAGCATGATATTTGTTCCAAGTTGCTGCCTACACTTCTTCCCAAAGGAAGACGCTGATCCCAGTTTTCTGTTCAGTAAATGGCAGAGAAGGGAAATGACTCTGGATGCATGCTTTTTTTTAAGGCAAATATCTGCTTCTTAGCTTATATTTAAGCTCCAACATCAATTGAAAAGTTTAGTCAGAACAATTTTACATTTGCATTTCACTATCAGCAAGAATATATTTCAAGGATTAAAGGATTGAAATGGTCCATGTGTTTATCTTCAGCAGACTGGATTATAATGGCCTATTTACAGGTCTGCCGCGAAAATCAATCAGAAAGTTGCAGCTTGACTCTTCAATAAGAAGAAAAGTTGATCAAATGACGGCAATTCTGAGATCTTTTTAGTGTCAGCGTGGTTCATTAGGTAAAATATTTGCTCCAGTTAGGACTAATTAAGAAAAATGTGCTTTCACTTAGCACAAAAAGTAAGTAGATGAGTGTTTGGTGGATTATCTTGTTGTAACAATGCTTCTTGGCAATACATCTTAACATAAATAAATAAATGAATAAATACTATTGGAAAGCTTATTCATTTCTCTTGTAAATGGAACCACATTTGTAAGGAAAACAAATTTGTGGGATGAGCAGCAGAGTTGAGTATGTGTGTTGTGCCCATCAAAAACTTGCTAATTCTCATCAGCCAATGTCAAAGAGCTTATTCTGCTACTGGTCACTCAGGTAGAAAACGTTCTTTATTTATTCCAATATATGAAAATAAATGAAGAATATGCTCCATCATTATCATTATCATCATCATATGAGTATTTTAATAATGACAAATATGATAGTCTAATAAAACCTATAATTAACTTAGTAATAACGTGCATATTATCAGTGGTATGATATTTTTACTGTAGAATTACTCAATAATTTCTTATCATAAGTGACAGAAATGTTTTTTTTCTTCCTAGTCATGATAATAAACAATAAGGGAAAAAAATACTATTATTATTATAGAAAGAAGGTGGGCAGGTTCCATTGATTGACACTTGTACATTTTGTGAATGAGTTTGTAAGCCTATAGGAGAATGCAACTCATTTTCCCATTCAGACATTGAGAGTGGTGTTATTGTTCATTCATTATTTCTCTATTTAATCCAGGAGGCTGTAGCGGGTAGTTAGCTGTGTTTGTCTTTGGTCCAATCATAGATTTTATCCGTTAGTTGAGAAGTAACTTCATTCTTACTTCAAATTTCTGGAATTTGTGTTTTTACACGATGATAAAGATTATTTATTCTCATCCACGTTCCACAGGCTGTTAAAGATGACAGGACTTTATTTTCTGTTATTTATTCCCACGTATTTGTTTTTTTATTGTATTTTGTATTTCCTCCATATGATCCAGGAGTCTCCCACATGCCTCTCAGCAAACTCTAAATGTGATTTTGCTTAATTTAACAACTAAAGCTCAACTCTATGGAGTGTACATCTTATTGTGGTTCTATGTGCAGATACAGCAGTCTACAACGTGGAGCTTTCCAGCTCCTTCAGAGTTATATTTTGCCCTCTGATTAAACACCTCTATGTGGTGCCATATCCTTTCCATATTGTGAGGATGGATTTAATGGTGTTTGTAATCATTATCAATTATATATATATATATATATTAAACCCTGATTTGTACTTTTCAACATGTTCCTCACTTGTTTGAGGAGCTTCATGCTGCCTTTTGAATGGTGGTGCCACAGATTCTGAGGTCTTTAACAATGAGTGGAAGTTGACTGAGATCATGTGACACTTAGATTGCACATAGGTGAACTTTATTTAACTAATTGCCACTTCTGATTTGCACTGGAGCACCAGACATATATATTTATTTTCCATTTCCCTTCATCAATTAACAATTTGGACTTTTCCGCTTAAAATTTACATAAAACCCCCCAAGAAATCTATCTAAATTACAGGCTGTAATTAAAAATAAAATGAAAAGGTGACAACTTTTTCAAGCTACTGTAGAAGAATCTGCTTTGCTCAAATAGCTGCAGGACTTATCTGTGGGTCATTTCTGTTGACATGAATCAACTAGGGTAACACAGCTTGCTGGATTAGTTTATAACAAGCTGGTAAACAAAAATTAAAAAAGCATGGGGCTGGGCGAGCAGAAGGATGGGCATGGGCTGCTGAGACACTGAACATGGTGCGGTGCCAGGCCTCCAACCTCGCCAGTCAGAACACAGCTGCCTAATGAAGCGCTGGATCCGCTGAAGGACGTGGGAGTTTATGGAAATGCGAGGGGAAAAAATTAGAAATTTAGAGATATTCAAGGAATTTGTATGTTTAAAAAAAAGGGCTGAAAGACAAGAGGGTAAAAAAAGAAAGGAAAAGGGTTTGGGAATGGAGAAAAGATAGGAACAAAGGCAGATAAAGAAAGGTGGGAGTGTGTGTAGAGGGACAGATGTGATGGAGATAAAGATTGGATGATATCCCTCTGTCTCTGTTCATTAATACCGTATGATCTTCTCTCTCCCTCCTTTGTGATTTTAACACATTTCTAATTAGCACAGAATCCTCTAAGTTGGAGAGGGGGTGCATGGAGAGGGGGGGGGGGGGGGGGGGGGAGAGAGAGATCCAGGGAATAGAATCATATTTATATCTGTCTTTAATAAATTCACTTTCATTTGATCTTTTTCTAAACCCACAGGCTGTGGTAGAGCGCCTTTTCAATTTCCCCCGACTCTGGCAAGAATGAAAGGTCGTGCAAATGTGGGTCTAGTTGTTCTGCTTGTATGGGGGCTTCTTTGAAGGCTGAAGTTGTTAAATTACAAAAAAAAGAGAGAAAAGAAACTCGACAAGTTTTCTTGCTTAAAAAAAAAAACCTTATACACAGAAGACAAACAAAAGACACAAACTCACCAGTTAATCTCAAAGCAGGGCCTTTGAGAGGTCATAATCTTTGTTTTTCTTTGCCTTAACTCTGTCTTTTCTAATTTTGTGTCTAACAATGTGTGTTACAGCACATGAGGGAGTCTCCCTTCATGCCTTTGACTTAGAGACTTGGTTAGCTCATCTAATCAGAGCAATTAAACAGAGACTTCTCTGGGCGACAGAAGCCTCTGATTACCCAAGAGTCACTGGGGGTATATTTAGTTTTGGTGCTCATGTTCTTCAGAGGTTACTGTGGTGCCCTGGAGCAACACTGAGCTGCTGCTTAGCAGAAAAATTGGATGATGATGGGACTGGCTTGATTTAGCTGGGACGCTCGCTCAGACTTGCTGACTGATCGTAACTGAGCTCAAACAAAGTCAGTCCATTTTTAACTTTCATCATTCAGAGTGTGAGGGGGTGCTGGATCAAATGTGTGCTTAGCTGCTGTAGATTTACTGGTTTGTTTGTCATCACTGGCAACTACTTTATCAATGGGGCCAAAACATCCTGACCACTTCTGCTGAGGCGGACTCTGCAGACCTCTGTAGGTGCTCAAAATCCTCAAAATCCTCTCGACCAGAATTGTCCAGATCTGATTCGTGAAGGCTGGTGATCTGCTGCTTTTAGAAGTTGCCCTGGTTACCTTCACCTAGCTCAAATGACTGGCTTGTTAACAGGTTTGTGGATGACTTGAAGACAAGCTGTTGAGATTCATTCAACCAGTTTATTTCTGATCAGGTGATGAAGAGATGTGAAATACTGTTATCAGACAGGTAGAATCCAAGAGGAAGAAACCGTGTATTGATTTACCTTTAAAAAGGAAAATTAACATAACCATTATTATAACTTAAATGCACAGTAATTTAAGTATTTTGTATTTTATAACCTCACTATGATCAATTTGCTGTTTGCACCTGGCAAAGAAAGTTGTCAATAAAGTTTTGTGACAGAATCAGTTTTGTTTTTTGGCCATGTCCATCCAATATTGAGCTGGTTGAGCATCTGCCCCGTCTACGAGGCTACATCTCAACGTGGCCAGCACATGTTTGAATCCTGGCCTGGCACCCTTTGCTGAATCTGACCCCCCTTCTTTTGTCAACACATCTCTCCTTCATTCTGACAGCAGTGGACCCAACAAAAACTTCTCTTGGAGGGATCCTGAGGCCTCCAAACTCCCATGTACACTTCTTTTATTTTTTTATCTGAGAATATACACCAGCATATTTTTAACAATACACAAGAGATGAGATGTTGTCTAAAGGCTTGGTTGCCTCATAAATAAGTATTATAGCAACATTCCAGGGATTCAGATTAGTTCACGAGAGGCTACCAAGGATACCAAGTCACATTTTCTGGCCCTTTTCTCCATCAAAAATGTCTTTGAGTCAGGGTGTCCAGCTCGGGTTCGCAGGGGCAATAATCCTTCAGGTTTAAGACGTCCACCTGATCCAACGCATCTGATTCAAATTGAATGACTTTACTTAACAGTTTTTCCCGTTTTCCCCAAGTATGTTGACCCATCACTAAGATTCAGATTTGCTGCAGCAGGAAACATCCAAATCCTGCAGGACAGTCTTAGAGGAAAAAGCAGAGACGATTGCATTCTAGCTTGTCCTATCAACCTTCTTGTTTAGATAAAAGGTCAACTAAGAGCTGCTACCCTTGAGCAGCAGTTGAACCACCTCAGATTTCTCCAAACAGTTTGTAATGTCCCTCATGGTACAGACCTCTTCTGCACCCTCTCTCGCTATCCTTTTTTGCCAGACTGTTTATCCCCACTAAATGCCAACCTGACCAGTCCCAACCTTTACCGGCTCTGTACAATTGCCTTTTTTTTTTTTTTGTAACATAATAATCCAAAACCTCTCACACGGATGAAAGAACTTATTCAATTACATCCATGCTGAGATGAATGTCTGATCACATAATGGTTCATAAAAAGAAAAAAAAACCTCTACATATGGGTCAATAGCTCAACTATTCTCTGCAGCTAGTCCGTCAGCTAGAACAAGATAACTAGCGCCAACTTCGTGGTCAGACTTTGTCCTTGGATGAGAGACAGCTGATTAACTTTTCAAACTTCGGGCCCTGCAGTCAGATCTACTCCAGAAATGTCGTTCAACTTTTTTTCTTTTCGTTTTGACACGGCTCTGGAGGATTGTGTGTGACAGTTTCATTTTCAATGACTTTAATTGGTTTTAGCACTCAGGACTGTCATACATTCTCTCCCTCTCCCTCTCACACACTTGCCTCTGTCAGTGTGTGAGAACAAAGTCAAACACAAGTATGACGACTTTCTGGCATGGATGTCTTGACATTATGCCTATAAATCCTGCACTAAGCTAAATATTATCTCCCTTCTGCCTTCCCCCCCCCCCCTTGATATTTGTTGCTTTGCAGCCTGGAAAGGTTTGTATCATTTAAACAACACAACATGCCTCCCATGGGAAATTTAAGATTATTTCACATATACTACCAGGAATATTGAAAAGTTAACTTTTAGGGATCCAACAAAGGTAGTGTTGAGGGGAAAAACCTGTCAGTCCTCAACAAAGAATAAAGAAAAACAAAAAAATTGGCAGACCAAACCAATAATTTAGAAACTTTTAGAGCAAAAACGTGCCAGATGAAATTGCCCTCAAATAATACAACAAAAAAAATTAATGAAGTGGAAATGAAATTCACATGGATTGAGCAAAGTGCAAACAAGAAATTGAAAAGACTATTTCCAAGACAAAAAACCTCTGTCTCCAAATTGATTTTATAAAGGAGAAAACAAACAAAAGGAAAAATGAAAAGGAAGTATACTCTTAAACTAAAGCAGCTGAGGCATCAATCATAAAATTTTAATTGGACTCTAGATTTTCCATCAGTAAGTACAGAAGAAAATAAAACGATAATGTAAGAAATCATTAAAACAGACAAAAATAGTGCTATTGAGAGACAACAAACAAGTTTCCAGGAGGAGACTCTTTTCCTGTCGATGTATAATTCGGAGATTTTAACATTTTTCTTCAGGCTGAAGCTTTAATTTGTTCATGATCTTCTTGCACTTCTTTGTTCTGGTTGCTTCATGATGCCCCTTTTTTGAGTTTCTGCAGACCCTGGGAGCTTTCACAGGTAAGCTATGTATTATACACAATCAGGATATTTAGATTGCACATTTGGAACTTAACAGAAGTAACATCTTCATCATGAGAGAACCCTGCACAGGTGGCTGCATGGGATGCATGCAGGAGTGCATGACCAAGCTCTGACACCGGTCCTACAGGGACTGGACAGCTCGTACAAAGGGGTCCGGCACCCTATACTCCCGGAGCACCCCCCAAAGGAGTCCCTGGGTGACACGGTCGAACGCATTCTCCAAGTCCACAAAGCCTATGTAGACTGGTTGGGCGAACTCCCATGCCACCTCCAGGACCCTGAAAAGGGTATAAAGCTGGTCCACTTTTCCACGACTGGGACAAAAACGACACTGCTCTTCTTCAGTCTGAGACTTGACAATCTTTGGTTAGATTTAGTGTGAAAAACAGGGATTTCTACACGTCTATAACCCTTAAAAAGCATCTTTTGGCCCTTTCTAATTTCCAAACAAAATTCTGGGGAACTTTAGAATTCCCCCAGGATCCTTTCTCTACATAAGAAAGCGTAGCTTGTTCCTTTATTTTGTTGTTCTAGAACCAGAAAAGTCATACAGACACCACGACAAAGCTCCACCATTGACTAAACATTTTAACAATAATTTTGAACAAATATGTGCCATTCACACTTAAATAAGGGTTAAAACACGAGGTTAGTTCACATGCTGTATTTCTGTAAGGTCCGGTTGCAGGAAAAAAATAGGTTTTTGTGTGAAATTTAGAGATAAATTAGATAAACCAGTAGTTTACAATGAAACAAACAATACTGTTTACAGTAACAGGTGCTTGTTTGAACAGACTTTTTTGAAATGTCAGGTGTAAACTGTGTTTGATAAATGTGTCCAACAAAATGTTAACTGTGTGAAAAGTTAAAACAGGATAAGTCCTGCACCACAAATTGTTCAACAAAGTACAGCCTATGTGACTCGGTACATTTATATTCCTCTACTTTGCATGTCACCATCTGGCCCTCTCCACTACATTATCCTCTTTAAAAACAGCGGAGTAAATCGGCTCTAAGTGGCGCACCAGGATGTAAACGGTAAGGGGAACACACTTAATTAAAATGTTCGAGAATAGAAATCAGGTGCTGAGTTAGTGTACTAATCATGGCTAATTTGTGGGAAAGGCAGGAGAGTCAAGGCTCGTTCTTCTCTCACATCTGGAGCTGTACTGGGATGTTGTCCATGGCAACCACCACCAACATCTCAAGGAGAGAAAGAGAAGAGGAGGGTTGTTTCTACAAGATGAATGTGTGAACATCTCCATGATTTCATACATTTAGGAGTTCTACCCTGTTGTGTTGAGCACAGCAGATCGTCGATACCACTGAGAGGCCTCAATGCCCTCTCATCTTCCAGAAACTGAACAGCCAATCACAAAAGAGCTATTTTAGTTGTTCTACCACTTTCTTTAAATAATAATACTACCAAGCCATTTCTTGTGAAAGGTAAATAGAGTGATGCAAAGCTTCTGTATGACATTTTTGCTTGAAATTCTATAGCTGTTAAGTTTTAGATTTTCTGAGGTTTTGGAGTTGCACCTCAGGGCCGCCTTGGGCCGCCACCTTATCGTGGTGGAGGGGTTTGCGCGTCCCGACCCTAGCGGCTATGTCGTCTAGGGGAGGGAC
>JAOXYM010000025.1:6134446-6148027 GCA_028567055.1 Leptatherina wallacei
GGAAGTCTGGGCTTCCCTGCTCAAGCTGCTGCCCCCGCGACCCGACCCCGGATAAGCGGAAGAGGACGGTACGACGGACGGTACCTCAGGGCTCATCTATGCTCCCTTTACGAATGTACATAGGTATGTTCATGTTAAATAATGTCAAATGGGACTGTCCACATGTTTCCCATGCATGCTTTACACTGGCATGGTAGGCTATACACCCACTTGAGAGCAGTGCACAGCTCAGAGTTCACTTCCAGTTTCTTACTTTACTTTCAAAAGCAATATACAATAGCAAACATGGCGACGAAGGAAGAGATCAAGATAATGCGCCGTCTCTGAAAAAGACAGAGGCAGAAGAATAGACAGAGATGCTCTGTGCAGCCATTGTTATATACAGCTCCTTTTTTCCTTCTTCTTTGTTCCTTTTGTTGGTTGCATGTAAACTATGCAGCTCAATAGTTGGGGTATCCATCTGCAAGCTTTCTGAAAACACACGGAAATGTGCACGCAATGCACATTATTGTTATTCGCATGTGTATTTAATGTCGAGTATAAAAAGGAGCCTTTAGGTCAGCGCTACTCAGTTAGGCCCTATGAGGGCTTCAGTTCTACACGTTTTCAATGTATCCCTGCTCCAACACATCTGGCTCAAATTAAATGGATCCAACAGCCTATAAAGTTCTGCACAATGACTCATGAAATGAGTAGCAAAAAAAATAAAGATATGTTGTAATGTGACATGCATAACCATTTTTATAAAAATCTAATTAATTTATTCATAAGCCACACACTCAAGTTTATAAAAGAACAGTTTAGGAAACATGCAATCACGCACACACTAAGCACACATAGAACCCCCCCGCCCCCCAATTCTACAATATGTCTATTAAAGTAAGAACATAAACAGGTTTATGTCTTGACACTGGTTAACCAGGTGAGGAAACAATATCATCGGGATCCTTAGGGATATGTCCACATGGAAAACCACTTCACCCATGAAGACAGAGGTCATTGCCATGGAAACTGCTCAGTTCAGAGGAGACAGGGGCCCAGACTGCAACCATAAGGCAGGGCCCTTAGCCACCCAAACAAGGACGATCACCAGAGCATGCCTTGCTCCCAGGTGGATGATCCCCATGAGGAAAACAATGGCCACAGTTTAGTTATCACATTCCTATGCAGTACACACCTGTGGCTGCTTCGTAGTAATCATACCTCACAGGTGCTCTAGCATGGAAATTACTTTCTCTTCTTTTCTCAACCATTTTAACATTTTTTTTAGTACCGTAATAAATATTGTCTACTGATGTCAAAAGGTGGGCTCAATATTTACGATATCATGCATCTTAAAGTGCAAATATCTTTGTATTTGTGTTCGAGCGCTGAAGGCAGGCAAAGCAGAGCAGAGTGAGGAATGTTTGGGAGGGTAGAGACTGATTGATCCAGCAGCCGAGCTGGCTGAGGAACGGATCTCCAAATGGTGGCTGAAAATGAGCAAGTAAGCCCGGGCTTGGAGGTGAGGGCAGTTGGTGGAGAGGGTGAGCTGTTGAGTATTGCTGGGATGAGGATAAATAGGCAGGCAGATGGTTGGGTTGAGCTAAGCGTGCAGGCTGGCATGCCGATGAATGGGAGGCACAAGGAGATGTACTGTCAGTAAAGAGCAAACACAAGGAACAAGACGCAGACGTTGAAATAACAGCCGAAGAATATTTGCTGCCATGGTGGGTGATGGAACCATCTGGCGAAGACTGGAAGGGAAGCTGGGTTAGACTTAATGATGGCAGGTTTCTCAGGAGTGAGAAGGAGAGGCCACACCCACAAACACACACGTAAACACAAACAGAATCAAGCAGGGAACCACAGAAGAAATTGGGGGGGGGGATCAAATGAAAACAAGTTTTTAGCAGAAAGAAAGAAACATAAAAGTTTATTGCTTTTGGTCTAGAAGAAGAGAAATGTAATAAAACAGAATGCAGCAATTTCCAAATCTCACAAACCCAAGTTTCATTCCCGATAGAACATAAAGAAAATGTAAGATGTATTTAATCTTTTTTCATCTTTTCCTGTAAGAATAAAAGATGCTTGCAACTCACTAATCCTGGGCAATCTTTAACAGATTTTTTTGTTTCCTGTTGCACCAAATGTTTTCTGTTGGAAAGATGTGGACTACAGGCAGGTCAGTTCAGCACCTGGACGCTTCTACTGTGAAGCCATGCTGTTGTGATGAATGCAGTATGTGGTTTAGCAGGTTTGTCGCGCTGTAATAGGCCTTTTCTGTCTGGATGGGAGTAGAAGTTGCTCTAAAACCTCTCTGTACTTTTCAGCATCGATGGAACTTCCCACACCATAGGCATTGATGCAACCCCATACCATCGGAGATGCAGGCTTATGAACTCTATGCTGATATCCCAGATGGTCCCATCTCATCTTTAGTCCACAGGATATGGGGTCTATGGTTTTGAATTAAAAATTCTGATTCATCTGGCCACAGACCAGTTTTCCATTGCATTTTGGCTCAGAGAAGATGCTGGTGTTTCTAGATCTTGTCTTGGCTTCTTCTTTTCTTAATAGAGCTTTCACCTGCAGCTGCTGATTTCACGGCAACCTGTGTTCAGAGACAAAGATTTCTGGAAGTGTTCCTGAGCCCATGCAGTGATTTCCAGTATAGAATCATAACTTATTTCAGTGTTAAGCATCCAGTTCTGACATTTTGCCATGTCCCATGTGCAGATTCGTCCCGATCCTATGAATCTTTAGCTCTTGTTGTTGTAACAGCATAAAATTGTCCAGGTATTTGGTTTTATTAAAAGACACACAACATCAGGCCTTTTGCTGATTTTTTTTCAGATTTTTGGCCCCCTATGGTAGCTAATTCTGCATCCATTCATGCGTCCTACCTGTACTCTGAACTCTCTCCAGCCAGTAAAAGTCAGTCTGATATTGGCTCCTGTCTTACTGCATCTCTTGCTCTGTCCCTTTCTCTCTTTCTCGTCTTCTCTTCTTTCGATAATGTGTTCTTGCATTTTAATTGCCGAATCAGCCCCAATGAGATTTCAAAATGGCTGGATTGTTTATATCCGCTTGCTAGTGTGCGAGAGAATGTTAAATGGAGGTTTCTCAGCCTCAGGACGCCGTTTGGCAGCGACGATTCCAGAAAGGTACATAATAAATGTCACAGTGCCATCAAACACATCAGGAACATAACGTTTTAAGGTCGGAAAGTTACATAGTGTGTCTTTAAAGTTCAAAACCAAACAAAAGGTGTGGAATTTCTCAGCATTCCTTGCCCAATCAAACCGAGCTCCTCAGTCTCTTTGTGTTAATGCACCTAAGTTAAAAATAAAAAAAAAAAAGGTTGACAATGTGCAGAAATCTGAGCAGGGGTCGAATTCAGAGAATTCAGCATGATTAAATTTTTCTTGTTTCGTAATTAACACCGAAAAAATAAATGTTGTTATTGCCATTTGTGAACTTAGGACTCAGTTCATACTAAAATGAGGCACCTTGGTTGGTGTCATCAAACAAGGCAGAATCTTGTTTGGATTAGTTTATAGATCACATGGTTAACTAAAACGCAGAGGGTGAAGCCCTTACAGGAAATTATTTGTGAAAAGCTGCAACAGTTCACTTTCAGAGCAGGAATCCAGTTAGATTGCACAAATTGCTGTGAAGACAACCTTGAGGTGCCTGTAACATCATGATGATAATTACCCAATACTTAAAATGTTTCAAAATCATGTTAGTGATCATTTTGTCATCAGTTTTCCATCTCTCTCATTATTCTGTCAGGGTCTCTGAGCAGCATGTAACAGATTTCCACGACGTTTACAGTCATCTAGAAGAAAACTTAAAATTAAAATGGACTGATTAAATTTTCTACTTATACAAAAAAAAAACATATTTGTGCAGCTTTGCAAAAAGTGGAGTAAAAGACAAGACAGAAATGATTTTGAACATTAGACAGGACTCAAGGGAGTAATCTCAGCAGATTGCTGGGAGACAAAGGCACACGCTCAGGTGTATGCCACAAAGCTTTACAGATGAGCCAATCATCATCAGCAGCTTTTTGATGGCCGTAAACATGATTAGATGATTGCATATGGCCACTGGTTAGCCGCTCAGTCTCTAGCCATATGTTCATGTGACAACCGTCAACACTTCCACATTCAGTTCTCCCTCTAATTTCAAAATCAGTCTTTGAGTTTGACTAAACTTTGAAAAAGCAGGGGTTGGATTTTCCATTAGTTTAGTTATTTTTGATGTTGCTGTCACTACTCATAAAAACAATACTCAGCTTTTAAGTAAAAGGAAGAGAGTGTATGTGTGTCCATGTGTGAAGCCTTTCCCAGACATGAATCACACGTATCCATCTGCCAGATTCTCTTCCTTCTAATGGCGCAGGAGAGAGAGGGAGAAAAAAATCTCTCAATCAACAGTTTTAAAAATTGTTTTTGACTATAGGTGAGAGATCAAATATATGCGTCCTCACAATGCAAGTCAGTAATGAGCTTTTAAAAAAAAAAAAAAAAAAACTACTCGAGGGCCACTGTCCTGCAGATTTTACATGCTTCCCTGCTCCAACACCCCTGATTCAAATCAAAAGGTTGTTGTCAAACTCTACACAATGACCCATTCGATTAAGTAAGGTGTGTTAAAGCAGGGAAACATCTGAAACCTGTAGGACAGTGGTCCCAGCAGACCGGAGTTTGAGATCCCTGTTATGAGGCCATATCGGGGGAAACACAGAATTTGAACTACTTGCACTGATTTACATCAGATATTACTAATGCTTGATTATGAAATTAAGGCTGATGTGCTGTAAATCAAGGTAATAATGACTAATTTTACATTGTATAATCCTCCAAAAGCACTTAACCTTTTAATTCCTGAGGTCTTTGGGGGAATTTGAGAACAGATGGTGCCAAACTTTGCCAAAATGGCCATTTTGGAGACCTCAAACCAAATTGTACTAAAACCGCTCCAAATGTGTTCTCTTTCACTTTTATTTGTTTCACAGAGGTGGAAAAAGTACAGAATAATTGTAATTGAGTAAAAGTATCTTTACTTTGCTTAGATTCTACTCAAGTAAAAGTAAACCATTGAAAAATCTACTTGAGTAAAAAGTAAAGAAAAGTGATTTAAAATGTAATTTGAGTAAAAGTTACTTAGTTACTTTTATAATTGATGTCATGGAGGTACATTTTGCTCAATGAAGGATGGTTTTAACTGAACAATAAATGTAACATTTGGGATACACAGATAAAAGCACATGTTTTCTACTTACTGCCACATACTTTCATAGATTTGATATGGAAGTTTAGGAAGCTAACATCTCTGTCTGGCGGAGGAGACACGTTTGCATTGAATGAAGTTATTGCCTTGTTTGCGTTTGAACACAAAAGAGCTGGCTGAGATATGGCCGAGGATTTCCTTCACTTTCCGATTAATCTCTGCACGAGAATTCAATGTCTCTGCTTGACAATCCTCAGCCTTCTCCATCACTTGCTCAGCATGAGCATCATCAGTGAGAATTCCTCCCGCGCAAGCGTGCACAGGCAAGCAAGGAAATAGGTAAAAATGTCTTTACTTAAATTTTACTCAAGGAAAAGTAAAAAGTACCATCTAAAAATCTACTTGAGTAAAAGTAAAATGACTTATTTCAAAAACTACATAGAAAATTACAAATCACTCATAAAAACTACTCAGTTACAGTAACTTGAGCAAATGTAATTCATTACTTTCCACCTCTGCTTTTATCACAGGGGTGCTTCTGCAGAAATAATGTTCACATATTGTATGATTTAGTAGGAGGTTTAAACCTTTAACTCCAAAGGAAATTATTATTAAATAATAATATACATATTAATCCTAAAACCCATGTTTTTTTGGGGGGTGAGCCTGAAACTGATTTCATTAGTGCTATGTACCATCTTCCTTTATTCTTCACCAGTATCAGCTATACTGATAGAAATTATACACTGTCAGTCAAAAGCTTGGAAACTTATCCATTTGTTTTAATGGTAAAGTGTGTCCAATCTTTTGACTGGTAGTGTACGTTTTAAGAAAATCCCCCTTTATCATGTCTCCAAAGGCAGTCAAACAGACCTTGAGGTTGCAGAGGTTTATTAATTTCATTAAAAAGGTATGCAATTTTCAAGCAGAAGCCAGTAGATGGAGAGATGATAAATTGATTTATTTTAATTATGAGAAATATCAAGTAATGATGAGCTTTAAATACATACTTATACATGCGAAAAACAGATCTGTTGCATTGCTAATCACAAGCAACTATCATACTGCATCAGTTAACCTTGCTACAAAACAGACTGTATCAGCTAGAGAGAGACAATCAAGTGATAAACCAAACACAGCAGTACACCATAAGATCAAACAGTAAGAAGAGATTATGAGATCAAAAGACCAGAAAAACCAGAGGTTAATTATTCTTGCAATGTTTTGATTTGCGTGCATGCTCATTTTACATCTGTGTCTGTACATTAATATTCATATGATTTTGCTGTGGTACTAACTGCGTGAGCAGATCAGTGTCGGCAGCTCTGACACGGTTATGATGCTCAATTCAGATACTCAAAAAGTTAGACACATTCACACAAAGTAAGAAAAAGCTGGAAAAAAGCTGTCATTTTCTAAAATTAATACCATTGTTTGTATTCAGTAATTTGTCACTTTGTAGTCTTATATTTGAATAGTTATGTCAATGTTATTTTAACTATACTGTAATTAATATTTGCCAAGTGCAGATTCTCATTTATTTTGCGATTTGATTTGAGGCCATTTGCATGGAAATGGGAGGAAGGGTCTGGCAATTACAGCTATTAAATACAGTGTGTTGAGCCCTCTTATTTGTGGAGCGTAATTGCTCCACAAACTACCAACTTAGATGTGTGTGAATTGTTTGCTTTACAATAAATATTTCAAATATTCAAGGTTGCTGCCATGTTGTGTAAATTATATGATAAAACACCCCGAATATCCATTTTAATTCCAGGATTTAAAGCAAGAAAATAGAAAAAAATGCCAAGCATGATGAATACTTTTGCAAGCAACTGCTGCTTTGTAGGAATTCAGCCCCTCCAGTTGAGATCATCTTGCCCCTCTGATACCATTTGGCCTCATTATTCCATTTCCAATCATATTCGGATGTCCCTGCTGTATATCCTGTGGAGGTGGATCAGCTCTGACCTGAGCACACAATGCCATCTATGCAGAGGAAGTGGCTGAAGATAGCTCTACTTTGAAACCTGTATACACAGCCACTTGCCATGATATGGCTGAGGGGGGGGGCTTCAGGCCCATGCAGAGTAGCAGTGGGGATGGACAGAGGCTACACTTGACAATAACTTGTGCAACTGGCTTTACTGTATATTGGCCTCTAGAGTTGTCCTCCACAGTCCCTCTGAGTTCTTGATGTACGCTCTTTGGATAAAAAATATCTTTTTATATATTTAGATACTGTTATCTAGACAGAGGAAGCAGAGGCTCTGGAGCCCTTACTGTGATTTGTGCAGAGTGCTGACACGACTGCTTGAATATTCAGACTTTGTAAGTGACATGTTTTATTCACTGTCAAGCACAAGAATATAGTATTTGTAGATGTCTATGAGTTAAATTAAATCGAAATTAGAAATTAGGTAAAGTCTTGCTGCAATTCTAATTTGATTCATTTAAATGTTTTTTTTCTAAGTTCAAAATGGACCGACTGTCAGTTTTAACTTGCTTTTCTTCAACTTCAAAATGTTTAATTAAACAAAAACGTGTTGGGAGATGATATTTCTATTTTAATACAAAATATCTCAAACAATTCTTTGTAAATCTTCCTTTTTTTCATGGTTCCTTGTTCATGTGTCCGCTTGCTCTCAACCCTGTTTCCAGAAATTTCAGGTTAATAACTTATTGAAATTTTTAGCTCTTAATAACAAGCAGAATAATATTAATTCCCCATCTGGAGAAAATCAGAAGTAAATCAGATTTGTTTGAGCTCAGCGAGACCAACTTAAGTTGTGAATTTAGCAATCTTTTTGTGCCTTAATTTGTGTAGGTAGCCCACTCCTCAGATAGCAGAGTGTGCTGACACGTCCCACAGTTTATAAAATCCTTTCAGTGGTGAAGTAATTGTAGCCTGGAACAATAGATTACACAATCTACACCCACTTGACAAAGAACACAAATCAAGCTTTGATTTTTGGCTCTACTTGTAGTTACATTTTACTCAAAAAACTTGTTTACATGAAAATTGCACATTATATGGCTTAAGGTTAAAACAGATATGAATAAGTGTGTGAACCTTTGCACAAACAGGTATACTGAGGAAGAAAATTCTTGTAGAACAATAAGCAAAAATATCAAAGAAGATGTAATGGGACAAACTAAAAGTTGAAAAAAATACAAACTACTTGAATTCATATTGCAATTTCAGTATTAGCTGAGCCTCACAGCACTCACCTTAGTGCTGACTTACAAATACTTACAATTAGGAAAGCTGTTTAATGTTCTCCTCTGATGTAAAAAGGAGGAAACCCTTTCTGAGATAACTATCGTCCCATTTCCAAACTTTTCAGTCATTGAATCCCAGGTCAATTTACAATTGAAATGGGTTTTTTTCTGATTAGACTCAGTCTGGTTTTAGAAGTCTTATTACTGCCACAATGGCTGTAATGAATTACCTTATCAGTGCCCTGGACAGAAAATAACCTAGTGCTGCCTTATTTGTAGGTCTTTCAAAAGCATTTGATTCAGTGGATCATGACTTACTTTGAGAAACTCAGGAATATCAGCTTTGGCCCTTAAGCTCTCAAAGGGTTTTTAAATTACTTGACAGATAGGACACAGTGTGTCAAAGCAGAGGGCCACAAATCAGATTTTCTTGAGAAAAGTGGACATGTGCCCCCAAAGTTCCATTTTGGCTCTTGTTTTATTTACTGTTTTTACAAATGATTTGGGTAAAAGGCATCCAAGCTAACTTGCTGAAGATACAAATCTCTATACATTGCCTGCTTCCTCTGTAGCACAAGCGATGGAAAAACTTCAGACTGAATTTCAGTTATTGCAAAGAACTTTAAAAAGGTCTAAAAAGGGTTTTAAATTCCAGGAAACAAAGTTTAGGATTTTTTCAAAAGTTCTTATGCAAACCTTTTACATCTGATAGCACACCTTTACATGCTTCCATTAGTTTTTAAAAAGAAAAACTCAGATACTTCCCTTAGTTAAAATAAACAGAATAATTTCGGGTGCTATGAGAGTGACATTCAGCTAAAATAATCCCTGAAATTAGATGAACTTGCAGCGCGTCACTGTATGCATGTTGGAGCGGCCAAATATTGCATCTTTGCTGCTGATCAGCTGCATCTGACCATTCTGTTAGTCTAATCCCAAAACACCAATTAGTGAAAGAGTGAAAAGCCTTGCACGCATACCACTTTTCAAATATTCAATTGCATTACACAAAAAAATCCCCAAATCCAATATTAAAATCAAATCGAACATAAAAGCAAAGGAAATTGAAGCTATTTCAAGATTCATACTGACTAAAAAGAGTCCTATAAAGACACATACAAGCTAAATCTTTTACATTTAGTCACTAAATATTTGGGAGCTGTTGTACATGATGACTGTAATTCTGGACCTGAAAATGTAATGCAACTTGCCCAGAGGCCCATAACAGCCTCACAGCATCTGAGTGCTTTGTGTACTAGATTCTAGAGGCTGATGGACACCTGAGCTATATTAGAAAATAAGAATTTCAGCAGTCACGACTAATGGGCTTCTAGGATGGGACTGATCAGTATTCAAATCAAAGTATGAGGATGAAATGGGAGAAAAGAGGACAGAACAGAACATCTTGACCAGCAGGAACAACCATCCCATCAGTTTTGCATGGCAGGGGTTTCAGTGCTTAAACAGAGGTTTTTAAAAAACCCTTACTACTCCCCACCAGGTTCATATTTTCCCCCACTCCATCTTGCCTTGCATCTGAACTCCAACCTAATCAAATCAAATATAAGCCCCCTGCTTCCAGTGAAATTGTGTCTTGCTTGGCACATGAGCCATTGGAGAAATAATCTTGGACTATAAATGAGAATAAGAGAGCCTCTTTGTCTTTTATTAGCAGATGAGAAAAGCATACAGAATCACACTAATTTCTGCTTGTGTGGGCTAATTATATGCTTCTGAAGCAGAAAACACAGCGGCAGGGTTTCAAATTAATTTGTAACCTTAAAAAGAAAAAGAAAGACACACTGCAGAAGATTTAACAAATATAAAAATGAAAAGACGACTAACAGTGTGGCTCAGTCGTTTTTTTCCAGATATCTAAATCCTACAATGTAAATGTGGCAGCCAGATATGGAGGACTGAACAACACATTCACAAAATGGACAGCAAATTCGGATTTGACTGTAACCCCCTCAAAAAGTTGGGAACTTCAGAAAAAAGTTCATTACTGGTAAACATCAAACTGTTATGATGTGTATAAAGGGGAAAAGTAATAGTCCAAGTACAAGACCCTGTGGAGCTCCCCAACTAATTCTAGTGAGGGTTTTTATTTACATTTAATGAACTGGAATCAGATGAAATTGACTCAATCCTCCCAGTGCTGTTCCCTGAAACGGCATGGAAATCTTCTAGAGATGGCATTTATTGGGCATTTTTATCATCAAATGAATCTGTCTGCGATGAAAATCTTCATGTCAGAAACCCCTTAAATGACTGTTTTTAAAGCTGGGCCTCTTGCTTCTATCTTTCACTGTCACTCACAGTACCTAGACATAATTTGGAAAACTATCAGACTTAATTACCACCCTATCTTCAAACTGTTGAAAAAAAAAATCTCACACAGAAAGGACAGGAGAAGATGTTTCAAAATGAAATATTTCCCTCCTTTAGTGTGCTATCTACAAACATGCAGTCTCACCTATTAAAGAATAATGGGTGAGAGGACCAGGTTAATAAATTATGCAATGCGGTTTGACAACCATAAACCATCAAGTCAGTCAAAGGTGCACCTCACGTCTTCATAATATATTTTAGTGCACCTTTTAAACAAAAAAAAAGGGCACAGTGACTATAGCCACAAAGGCTGAGAGGAAATTAACAAGTATAAAAGCAACAAGGACCCGTGTCATAGGTGAGAGAGAAACAATAGTGCAGTTACCTTTAAGGTTATTATATGGAGGCTTAAACTGGGTAGCGTTCCCTCACCATCTGATTCATCAGTCTTCTCCGTAGACCTCTGGACGGGAGATCCAGTCCACGATTAGTGGATCAAGGTATTAAGAAGGTGGAATTCTCAAAACTGAAGCCTAATTGGTTTACCATAAAGTTGACAAAAAAAGGGAATATAATGTAGTTCAGTTGGATTCCCACAGTCATCTCTTCAAAACTGGCATCTTCAACACCACATCAACAGCTGAGCATCATTAAGTCATTTAGGGAGATGCACAACCTGCTATGTGTCACTCCAACGGTGCATTGAGACTTCAGGAGATTACAGTGATATCTAAACACAGCTTCACCACAAATTATCCATCAATGAAACCAGTCTGAAGCATTTAGGAAAAAAAGAGAGGGATTATTGCTGTTTGTTATTATTCCTATGCCACCATTGGGTCTCCATCCACTGTCTATACCAGCTGCTCTTCCAGAAATATCCATCCTTATTATTAAAAAGTGTTGGTACCGGTATCAGCGATACTTTATTTACTTGGTATCTTGGTAACAGTGGCCCTCAAGGACTGACTTTGGACACCCCTGATCTATGGCATCACATAGCTCAACTTTCAGGTATCTTGAACTTGCATCTAAATTGTGAAAATTGTTTGCTTCCCACACAGTCAGAAGGCCTTGGGACAAAACAGCACTGTCCTGCCCAAAAACCTGAGGTGAAGGTAATGAGCCGCTGAATTTATACATTTTTAGATTTTTAAAAATACCTTTGGGTGCTTTAGTGTGTATCGAGTGCAAAGCTTTGTGGAAATGTTTTTGTATTGCTGACATAATAGATACTGGCAGCTGCACAGTGTCGTATCATTTTTGTAAACTCAGAAGATGAGGAAGTAGAAACTGGCCCGATACAGGAGAGTTCCCATTCACACATGTAGAAGAGGTCTTCACAGATATAAGATTTTAAATTCTTCTGATGTGTTATCAGTTTTGCATCTTTCAGTGCAACAAATATGACAGCTGGCACAGCTAAAAAGGAAGTAATAACAGAATAAAGTGTGTCAGAGTTACATCACTGGGCAGATACAATTTACGTAGTTAAGATAAAGAAGGGAGACGTACTTTTTTTATTGTATTCACATTTGCATTTAAGTGACAATAAAAACACATTTTAATGATAAATCAGGTTACAGAATAAATATTGTTCATTATACCCATGCAGGGCAGCATTACTTCATAAAATAGCAAGCTAGTCATCTTTAGATTTATTGGCTGCCAGTTTAAACTGAGTTACTGTAAAACAAGGAGCAGGTTGGTGCTGAAATGTGAGGGGGTGGTATAGGTGACAGTGGGTTGTCAGATTGTGTAAACACAGTGGGGACCTCCCACCCTCAGGCTCTCGACTATCACCTCCCATAATGGGCAAATTGGACAAGTTTTTTGTGTTGCAGTGCTATTTTGGCACGGTGAGGTGTATACGAAGCTTTGAACAATGACACACGGGTGGGCACAATCTAAAAGAACCCCCGCTGAGCAACTAAGCCGAAACCCAAGCTTTCAGTGGAGCGTGTGGGTGAGGGCCTAATCTGGCAACCCACTAGCTGCAACCTTCCAAATCACTATTGAAATCAAAGACCTGCATTGTCTTGACCGATTCCACCATCTGTGTAAAATTGCAGAGACCCCCTGCGTGGTATCTCATTCAGTGGTGTCTGTACACAAGTTAGCGCACAAAACCTTTTTATCTGATCACAGAATAAAAGGCACTTTGTTCAGACTCGGCTTGTGAAGAAGTGCAATGTTACTGATAATGTGGGGGCTCTCACCTTTATTTGTTTTCTCTTATTGTTCTCGTTTTCCTGTGTGGGCCTGGTACTCTGTGGTGTGATGGGATCTTTAATGGTCTGAAAGAGCCAGAATGTCCTCGGAGAAGACTGAGTAGAGGCCACGCAGAGAACCTTTGAGTCAGTTTGCTCATCCAAGACTTCAACCGCACACCGGTTCCTGACATCTGAGAGCACCTGCTCTTAAAGTTTCAATGTGAAGGACTTGAGGAAGATAATGATTTTAAAGATTGAGGATGCAACCATTTTCTTTTCTTTTGCATAATTTCCCATTTCTATCACAATGTGTAAAGGACAATTATAAGTCATATTTAGCTGCACTGAAGGAGACAGAGTGAGGCTTCAGAGGACGGTTAAAGCAGCACAGAGGATCATTGGCTGCCCTCTCCCCTCCCTGTCAGACATTTACACCAACCGGTGCCTCAGCAGAGCTCAGAACTTCATCAAGGACAGTACACACCCTGGTTCACAGCTCTTTGACCATGTTGCCCTCTGGCAGGCGCCACAGGTGCATTAAAGAAAAGACAAACAGACTCAAAAACAGTTTCTTCCCGAGAGCCCTCACCATGTT
>JAOXYM010000025.1:6148127-6166617 GCA_028567055.1 Leptatherina wallacei
CTCACAGACATAATACCTCTGCCATCAGCATCGTGGCCATGTGTTACACCTGCAACATCACAGAGGCTAATGTGCACCGACACGACACGCTGGCCTCCTTATCTATTACCTGTATATTGTGTATCTTGTATATTGTGTATATTGTGTTTATTGTATATTGTTGTATCTCATATATTGTGAATAGTGTGTATTGTGTATATTTCATATTTTCTGTATTTGCACTGGAAGGGGAAGCTCCCTAATCTCGTTGTACTCCGAGTATAATGACAATAAAGGGCATTCTATTCTATTCTATTCTATTCTATTAGGAAGTGGCATGGGAGCAGCCTTACCCAACTGGGTACCAACTCATCTTGGTCTCTTTGCTGACTTGACATGAGCTTTGTAGGAGTTCAGCTCAATACACACGTAAAACAAAGTGGTTATTTTTCACCTGTTTTTAAAACTGAAACAAGGAGAGATGAAAGCATGGTGTCCAAAGTAAAATGCCACTGAGTACTTTGGTCCTTCCAAAAACTACAACTCCCAGTGGCAGTAGTCATTCTGGAATCTGCACCCATCTACACACTGAAAATGGGCCTGTTTAAACTGACCTTATTAAATACAGTCAACAATGCAACTTTCTTAGATGAGAATGCCCCGCCAGTAGTGTTACGACCCAGCTTGGCTCGAAGAAGGAAGCAACATAAAATAATGATGCCCAGATGTAAAGCGGAGGAACAGGTAGTTTTTTTTTGTCCCAAATGGTTGTCAGAATTCAAGCAGAAGTAAAACTGGAGGGATGGGCGGGTGGTGCTGCTCAAATCAAAGAAAGAAACAAATAGAAAGAAGAAAATAAGTTTTCTAATGAACTAAACAAAAACCTACAAACAAAACTATAACTGGAAGAAGTGCTGCTAAAAGTTATCAAAGAAAACTGCTATGAAAGGGGTAGCCAATCTAAACTTGGCCCAATCTCCAAACTATTAAACAATCTGTAGCAATACGCCAAATAACAAGAGTCAGACAATGTTCAAGATAGAACAAAGAGGCCTTAGAGGAACAAATCCAAAACACAAAAATGAATATCATGATTTCTCAAACACTCACAATTAAATAACCTAGCGTCTTAACAAAGCAGGCGAGCTGTCTAGCAAAGGGACACAGCTGTCACTGAATGATGGGATGACAGGGCTTTTATGTCTGGACTGCAGCAGCAGCATCAGTTATTGGTCCAAAGGGTGGTGAAGCAGGTAGGAGGTGAGAGGGGTGTGATGAGCCAATCCCAGGCAGGCAATGAAATATTTGCATAGAGGAGGGAAGGATTAGGTCAATGAGTGACAGCTGTTCATTTGTATGAAGTAAAGTGAATTGGGACTGTTTGTGTAAAAGAGAGACCGGTGATTACAGAAGAGGTTTAAGTTGCAAATGCAACCAAGTCTGCAAACCAAGACGAGTTTGTTGAACGGACCAATGCTGTAACCAGTCGTTGGAAAGTAACAAGAAATAAAAGCAGCTTTTGCAGCAGTTGCTCAGATTTGGCACTGAAGGCATTTCTGCTTTGTCCAATAAAAGATGACTCCCCATACATGGTGCAGCCTAAAGCTGTAGAGCAAATGGAAGTCATCACTAAAAGAAGAAATAGGTCATGCATGGCTTCTTAGTAGAAGAGTTGGGGTGCTGGACTGGCTTGTCTACAGTCCAGATCTTTCATCAAATAAAAGAAAGAAAAGGTGCATCATGAAATGCAAAACACAAACAAAATCCAAGGACTGTGGAGTAAGGATCATTTTATATAAGCCAAAAATGGGACAACATCCTTCTACCAAAAAGCCCCAGCAGCTGGTCCCTCGGCTCCCAGATGTGTACAGATTGTTGATGCTTCAGTGGTAAACATGGCCCTGCCCCAACTTTTTGGAGAAATGTTGCAGCCATATCCCACTTATAACTTTTTATGTCTTCCATTTTAAATAAAGATTTGCAGGTCATTCTGTTTTTAGTCACATCCCAATAATTTTAGAATTTGTTTTTTTATTTTTATGCCTCCACCTGCACATTCTGTTCCAAATTAAATCAATCAAATGAAGCAACTTTTAACAATACTGACAACAAGGAGCATCAGATGTGTCCTCTTATCAGGAAGTGTGAAGTAAGATGGATGACGTCTGTCAGTCATTCAGAGGGAACACTAGCACAGCAAGATTCACACCAGCGCTCAGAGAGGAGAGAATAATACAGACAGCTGGGAGTCATTATTTAGGAGTCTATGAGAAGGACGGGCAGATGGAAATGGATGATCAGGACTGAGAGAAAGATTTCAGTATTACAGAGGTAGAATGAGAAAAGGGAAGAGCGAGGGGAGCTGAAGGGATATGAAAGTTGTATTAATGGCAAAGTAAAAAAGCTGTCTGCGAATAAATTACTCGGTCTCCTCTGGGATTACTAATGTAATTATTTGAATGAGGGTTCTCATTAGAATGTGCAGAGGTGTGGAAGACTTGAGGAACAAAATGGGAAACAGAGTCGGAGCAGAGAGGGTTTAGCTACTGGAAATTAACTTGCTGCTCTGAGCTCTATAATTGATACGAGACACAGATACCTTTGATTGGAACAAAAGAGAACAACCAGGTTGACAAAAGTTTCCTTGCAGACTTTTTTTTTTTTTCACTCCCTCAAGAACAAAAAAAATAAAAGCAAAAGGAAAGGCTTATGATGCAAATAAGGAAAGATGATCCGCTGGTCACAGATAAGGTTTTATTTGTTGAATAATCTCTCAGAACCAGCAGAATATTCTCAGTTTTTTCTTCTTCTTTTTTTTTTTTTAAACATAAGAAATGTAATTTACAATACAGAGATGTCTCCTGGGATGCTGGGTCTTAATTTTCCCCATTTTACAGTTTAGACATGAAAAATTTCCCAACAACAACAAAATATAACATATGAACAGTTTCATTTAAAACAAAAAACATGAGCAGCCAGTTTCGTAAAAATATAAAAGATCCAGTGAGTAAAAATGTCTCCAAGGACACAAGTTACCTTCTTTTTAAGCAAGTTTAACTTTTCAAGTTTTAGCTGTCAGTCATTCTGCCGCAAAGGCTTTCCTTTTCTCGGACAGTAAACGTCTCATTTTCAGATAAAATTCTTCATGTGGAGATTGTCTGAATAGCAGAAGTCATCAACAACTTTCAGCATGCCTCAAGAAATGAGGAAAAAAACAAACAACAAATCTATTTATTTTCCTAGGATAAAACAGGAAGCACATAACACATCTATTGAACATCTACATGAGGATGAAACTGAGTCGGAACAAACGACCTTTAATAAAAGTTAACAATAAAAATTCCTCCTATTTGTTAAGTTTTTAATTTAAGTTTTTAAATGAAAATATTCTCAATAGTGCTACTGTATTGCAGCTTTCCCCTTAAAGGAGATTTCAGATAAGCAGTTCAATTTTGAATTGAGATCAAGTGCAATCAAAGTATTCAGAACCCCTTTAAAAAAATGGTTTATTCTAATCCATGTTGAAAATCTTTCCACTACAGAGGCTACACTGCTAGTGTTTTAAATAATGAGGTTGATAACTCTTTAATACACTTATATAGATGCTGACGATGCTGTTTTTGGATTGACTTTCCACTAGTTAAAATTAAACTATCACTATTGACCCAGGTCTGCAACAACAATTATAACGTGTATGCAGTTGACAAGCAACCATTAGATCATCTTGAAGTCATTTGGAGAAAAGTAACAAACACATTTGAGAATTTGGATATTTGCATATGAGACCAAAATAAAGATGACTGACTGCAACTATTAAGTTGATCATAACTCAATTTTCTGCAGCAAATACATTTATTAGACTAATTTATGATGATTTACCTCATCTCCCTCGCAACTGTGTACACATGAACCTGGGTTTGTGCCTACTGTCTACATGCTAATGCTGATTTTGGGACTAACACCAAGGAAAATACCTTCTAGGATGAATGTTTTCACTGACTCGACTAGCGTTCATGTGTGGACTTGAAAACCAGGATTTTTGGCTTGTGACATTAGATTGTGCATCGCTGACTCCTTGGTTTAACATTAGGTTACGTGCTGATCTTCCCTTAGGCTGAAAATATAATTACTTTTAATTATGCAAACGCATGTTTTTCATGGTTGCCTTGCATATTTTGCATTTGTGAGTAGCAACTGGTGGTGTATCATAGGGACCGGATGTAAGGTCACAGGGCTGGCTGCATTAAAAATGATGGAAAGTTGTGAAGACAGGCTTGTTGACCAAATCCTAAATGAATCCTTAGCCTATATACCATGTATGATAAAAGTGCTGTTTTTTTCTGGCATGATCTCAAAACAAACCAAATGCCAACCTCTTCTTATTGTCGTCGTGTTTATCAATTTGTTAATGCCATACAAATTTGGCGACTCTATCCGGTCTATATTCTCTCCAGTAATGAGCAGAGTGCACAAATAAGTATGTGAACAATTGTGCTAATGATGGAGCTGGTTGCCTACACAAACAGGAGGTTAAAGAGCAAATATATTCTCAGCCATTGTTTACATGGCAACAGAAAGCCTAGCCAAGATAGCACTAATGCTATTATTGCTTACAGGACTATTGACATGTTTGCACAAGATACAGATACGATGATAAGAAAATGAAAGGTCAAATGTTGTTATGGACATAAAAAAAGAAAAAATTTGAATTTAATGCCAGCATAACCGGTTTTGGGTCCGAACTTGAATTTGTGAGAAAAAGATGTTTTTTGTGGAAGAATGGTGACAGAATTTTTACATGTCCTGACATCACTGTTGAATTTGACTGAGCTACTTCATCCTTACATTAAAGATCAGAAATATTATGAGACATGTCGGTTTTCACATGGACAGTTTTTTTGTTAAAGGTGCTGCATGGATGGGATTTTTTTGAAACAAGAGAAAAAACTGTAAATTTTTTTAAATGCATGTTTTTATGCATATAGTAGTAGATATAGAAAATGATTAAATGATTCATAAATGTTTCCACCGGATCAATCAACCCAGCATCACACACGTATTTGTCAGATTGATGACTATTTCTTTTTACATATTCTAAATATTATCTACCTTAATTATGCATAAAGAATCAGCCTCAATATCCCTGATTTCGTTGTACTTACCTTTGTAGTGCAATAGTACTTGTACTTGCAAACACCTTGGTAATTAGTGTGTGTTTGAGTGCGCACACATCCTCTGCTTTTTTCACTTTTGCCCAATTGAAACTATTAAGACATCAGCACAGTGCAAGGAATGCTGATGTGCTGAAGAAGCGCAAGTGAAGCAGGCGTAAACTGCAGCCCTGGGGAAAGTTAATACATAATGTCAGAAAGCAGAGAGATCAAAGTGTGAAGTGGTCTTGTTATGCAAAGCATATTCACATAGCCTTATTCAGAAAATAGAGCCAAGAATTTTTTTCTTTCGAAGATACTAAAATATTAATACTGCCCTCTTTTTTTAAAAAATACAAAAAGCTTGTGGACATGGAAGAGTTAATAATCACCAAATGGGAATGAGCAGAGACAGGAATTAAATAAATAAGTATAATAAGCATTTACATTACTAAGAAATAGACCAAATAAAATTTACCTACCACAAATTTCTGGACACAAATATTTAAGTTTTTCTTTCTCTCTTTTTTTTTCTTTCTTAGAAAAGCACATTAACAGATCTTCAAGGAAAAAGTTCAAGTTTTTTCTTTACATTTACAAACATCAGTTCATGTTGCTTTACTTCTCTTTTTATTAAAAAAAGAAAAGAAAGCTCCAGCGTTCCAACAGTTTACATGCAAGTTTCCTCGCACAACCACCACTGTTTCCAGCTGTCGTTACCACGACTGTTGAGAAGTAACATTAGCACGTAACGTCCTTTAAGTCCCCGAAAGGCATACCTTCCAGCCACAGCTAAGCAGAACTATTCACAGCATGAAGGAGGAGGAGGATAAAACAGGAGAAAAAGAACATTGGCGCTACATAAGGTGGGACAAGCTTCCCTGTGTCCTCCTTTCAGCCGCTTAAGAGGCTAACCTGGGGCTACGATGCACCCCAGGAGAGCAGAGTCGACATATCTGACACCTCAATATATTCAGCCTGTGGCGGAGACCTCCTGCTGCCCTCGCACGCTTCCTCTGATGTTTCACACGTAAACATCTTGGATTGGGGGGAAATTTGGAAAAAGATAGGGAATTATTATTGAGAAGTGGTCCGACAAGCCAAAGCTCCCGTGTAGAAGAGATGTTGGATTGCTCCACTGTTGATTTTGATGGATTGAATAGTCTTTTTGTCTCTGAGAGCAGAATCAGATTGTCAGTGCAGTGAGGACAGAAATGAGTCCATTAGTCTGCAGATAAATGTCTACAGAAGTCTGTGCGTGCACTTTGAGATTCAGTGTTTGGATAAAGAAATGAAAGCACACGAAATAACACCGAAAGGCTGATGGAGTGTTCGTTTGTCACCAGGTCAGCTGCACAGACTGTCCGAGGGATTTACCCATTTGTAAAGCACACACCTGTGTAATATTTACAGAGTCCTGCTCTTTAACCCCAAGTTCATCTCCTGGCTCCTTTCTTCTGACTGGTGCTGGGGGTTTGGTGTCCAGCCTCCTCTAGTCATGTGGTCCTGGGGTTGGGAAGGTCAAAGACAATGGGTGCGTTCATGGGCAGGAAGTTGACAGTGCAGGCGGAGGCGTTGACGAACGTCGTGGTGCCGTCTGTCATCATGCCGTAGCCTGCGAAGTTTGAACCAAACAGGAAAAAAAGAGATACGGTGAACTTGCTGGATGCGGTTATATGTACAGTCTAACCGAGCTAATTAGGTATGCATAGGCGGGATGAAAATGTTGGAAACATTTAGTTGTTTCTAACTTTCTCTGTGGGAGATCATTGTACGTGCAAGTGAAGCCAACTTCACTGCACAGATGTTGTTTTTAAGTTATTTGATTGGCAATTTTGTCAGATGAGGCTGTCGATATAAAAAACTGGAAATGCTTCATGCCAACGTGAGCTGGCACAACGTCTTATAGGGCTGCTTCGTAATCACAATTTCTGATGCATTTAGCGGTCTGTTATATGAAACAAAAGTACTTGAATGAGAGCAGCTTTATTGGGAATTTGGCTCTAATGATACACAACAAGGCTCTATTTTTCCCTTTTTCTTTTTCAAAAGAAATTTGCATGAAGCTGCAGAGATGTGGAGCTTCTGCAGAGCATCACATGTATCGGTTATCAGTTAACGACCAAATGACTTGTATAATATCGGCATATCAGATATCAGCCAGAAATCCAATATTGTGCAACTTCATCCAGACAGAACCCACGCATGCACAAGGATAAATGCAAACTCTACACAGAAAGCTGAGGTATGAACCAGGAACCTTCTTGCTGTGAGTGAGGACAGTAACGACCAAAACATAACAAATCCAATCTAAAATATGTGGAACTGACAGTGACCCAAAAAAGAAGTTGTTTTGCAGAAGTGCAACGAAGAAACACTGCAGTCTTTTTATGAGACTCTAGTTGGAGCAAATTATACATTTATGTGCACAATACAACGCTACTAAAAAGAACATCCCAGCTTCTATAGCTCCAGTAATTACATGGCATGCTACCAAACAGCAGATAGAATTGCCATGTTGTCACACATATGGCAACTACCACCGCAACATATTACAGTTTAGCTGTTTTCAGGTGCAGGTGTCTTTTCCACCATCCCTTGAAGCACATCTCTGCACATCCTTTCACATTTTGGAATACATAAATACAAAACTCTGAATAATTTCCATCCTCTCTGAATCTCTCTTGGAGCCCTCTCATTAATGAAAGAGAGCTGCTCTCAGTCTATTTCTCCTCATATAAAATCTGATCTAGTTTCTAATCTGGTTCTCTCTGATGGAGGACTGCTGCTCTAGGGGCCAAACACTGACCTGATAACCCTGAAAAAAAGCAATCGTGTAAAAAAAAAAAAAGAAAAAAAAAGAGAAAAAAAAAACCCTCTGCCCTTACTGGCCTGGATGAAATGCTGATAAGGATGTTCCAGCTCATCAGTTCTCTAACAATGTTTTACCGCTGCATGTAGAAGCAGGTTAATCATCAGTGCTCTGTGGGATGAAACTCACTGATCCAACACACCTCTACCTGCCAGATAGGCGAGTCGCCATGACAATATGAAGGACTGGCATCGCACCGTATCCTGCAGCCTGTGTTTCTGGTACACATAACTCTGAAATAATCAGGCTAGCTTAATACATTTCACTGGAACAAAGATAGCCCCACACAGCAGGACAGAGAATACGCTTCCAGCTATCTTCTTTACAGCAGGGAGGAGAAAAAGAGAAGGAAAGAAGAAAAAGAGGAAAGAAAAATGATTGATCAATCTCGTCTCTTCATGTCTCTGACTTGTTGCTGTCACTTACTGATTCTCTATACGGGATGATACAGTCTGCATATGTGTGTTTCTGTCTGAAAAATACGAGCTGTGCCCATTTTTTTTTTCACCCCGGCTGAAGCAACCTTCAGAAAATTTTACCTAGACCTGGTGGATGGACCCCAGGGGGCAAGGTCCCCCCCATTCACCAACCAGGAACAAGCCTTTTTACTTTAATTTATATACTTTTGAATATGAATTTCATTCATAATTATTTAACCGTTTATTTTTATACTCTTACTAAATCATAAGTGTGTGTATGTTCTTAAAGTTATGGTATTTAATGCTCAGTATTTGGCAACTTCAATGAAATTATTACAGACTGATACCTTTGGACAGTCAGAAAATAGTTAAATAATAACATGAAGAAGAGAGAACGTGTGTCAGGTGTCACACTGTTCCAGCAGCTTGGATGATTTCAACAATGTAACGAGACCTAGCGTGATAGCAGCCGCTGCAGCTACCGCAGCTGCATGTGTCCCATGTTCTCCTCTGGAGACATCGTATACAGCTGGATTGCACTCAGTCCGACTCTGAGCCGTCATTACAAACTGAAGTAAGTCACAATTAGATTTTCACTGTCAGTATTTCTAGTATGTGAGATTATTGTCTGTTATGGATGTTCATGTTTTACTCAGTTAAAGTATGTTGCATAAATTAAACAGGATAAGTTTGGTAGTAGTTTTTCTCTAAAATGTACTGATGTAAAGTACTTGTGCAGGTTAGTTACTGAGCTTTCTACCACAGTTCCTCTTTGACCGGGATGCAGATGTTTGTCAAGTGGCAAGAGGATAATGAAAGCATCTGTTGTTCTGTGTGAAATACAATAGATACCTTGATTAACTGAGCATGTCATTTAATTATAAAGTCTAATCATTGGTTGAGATTACAAGACTCATTATTAATCAAATGTTGTGTTTTCTGTTAAATCTGTTTGCTCACAGCTGATATCAGCTGGATCCTGTTTTAAGGGATTTTTTTTGGTTGTTTTTTAGTAGTAGTAGAAGTAATTACTCTTCTATGTTATTTCATACCCAATATGCTTTTATATGGACCAGATATTAAATAATAAAGTCAAAATTTATTTGATAGAGGAGATATGGCCACAAGTATTTGACTTCTTCTGGTTTACCTGCAATGTAAATGCATATATATTCTGAAAAAACTCCTGTGGATTGATGATGTGAAAATAGACGTTTTTAGTTGAGTTGGGCAAAGTATGGATGGAGAAAAGTCAGCAGTTTTATGTAAGGAACATCCCTCCAAATGTTAAACACAGGGTTTGGTTTATGTTTGTGTTGCAGGCAGAGTCACAGAGAGAGGGAAAAGTAGAGTCAACATGCAGAAAATCTGTAAAATAGCATGTACAACTGGATAATACTCCAAAGCAAATATGAAATCCAAGAATAAGCAAAGATTCCCCTTATCGGCACTGAAAGACTCTTAGGCCCAACTTCAATTCCTTGTCTCTACCCTACACGTTTGTTTTCAATCATGTAATCATGGTTCCCCGTTTTCCTCTGTGGCTCACAAAGTAGTCACTTTTTTACCCCGAACAGAAGGAGCAACCTTGTGTCTAAACTTTTGCTCTAGCGGATTGTCACACAGCCTGACACTAACAGATGTTTGGGTTGAAACCTTTTAAAAATGGATGCAAATACCTTCATGAATGTGTCCAAACACGTGTAATTTGGGCTGGACTCTTCTCTGAACTGTGTTGAGTAGCTCCATGCATCCAACACGCTGCATCTTCTTTGGGACCCAGTCCAGAAAACCTGCCCACACATAGAGATGCAAATCAGATGCCAAAAACTGCAATTCACACAAAGCCTGCAAATAGTACCGGAACTGTGGCCCAAACGGAGACAGTAAGGTATGAAATGCTTCCTTCATTGTTGCTACCGGGCCTCCTGCAGCTTGAATTCTTTGAGGTTTAACTTTAATAATAAAAAACAATAATCAGGCTGCTGTCATTCAAACATTAAACACCAAGAAGACTGCATGCAAATAGGTAAATATTCCTCAATAATATGATTAATGGATGTCTGTGTTACAAATTTAAAAAAAAAGAAGATTTTTGAAATGTATCATTATAGGTATGCAGATAAAAATGAAAATAAAACAACTGTATGAACACAAATAAAAAATAAGAACAAATAATGACTGGAAGCAAAATAATTAGGTGTTTAATTATCAGTTTGCTTCAATGATGATCTTGTTTGGATTGTTTTAGTAATTTGTTTAATTGGAAATTTTTAGGGTTTTCATGGCCAAATGTGTCTACGAATTTTCAACTGTGAATTTTAAAGGGCTATATATCACATTTTCAAACCAATCTCTTTATTTCTGACTGTTTGTTTGATGGTAAACTGCAGAACGCAGCACAAACAACAAACGACTCAGAAAGCCGGCATATAAAATGAAGATCAATCAAAGCCACGCACAGATGCAGACTTCACAGTATGTGTGACAAGGATGAAGCATGGAGTGTTTATAATTTAGTGGCTGCACTGTGAGGAGGGATGCTGCTGATGCTGAGTCAATAAAAGCATCAAGTTGGAGCAATAAAATGAGTGAGGAGCTCATGCCGCCATTGTTCCTGCCTTCTGTCACTCTGCCCAGACAAGAATAATAAAGTGAATACAAAAGGAAAAGCTACAAAAGAGCACAAAAGAAAAGCAAATGAGGAAATAAAGTGGAAAAAGGACAGAATAGCAGAAGCTTTAAAACAGGAGAGCTCACTAAGTGACGAGTGGTGAAATTGAAGAAGGAGTTTTTGTGTAAAGACAGAATATAATTTTGTGAAAAAATTTATGTTGATATTGAACTTGCCAGACAACCTGCTCTCAGGGCATCAAATAAAGTTTTTAAACCATAACAAACACTCGTTTTTCAGGCGATTTTGTGGCAACAAATCTCAAAAGGAAAATGAGAAAATGAGTCAATATCCACTGGATATTCTTTACAATATAACTGTCTGAATTGGTGGTGCTGGGGGACAGCAGTCGGATTGTAGCCTCCACAGGCCACCCTCTTTGGCTCCGGCCTTGGTTTTTATAGCAGTTTGTTTGCCATGTTGGTTAATTGATGCAGTTTGATTTCTTTACACTTTAAACCTTCCTATCTGATGAAAGAACAAAAAAAAAAACTCCTGCAACTTCAAAACGTAATACTTTCTATATGTGGCTTTGGAGACCGTGGAAGAGAAGTGAGAATTTAGAGTTTTTTTGTGTCTTGGGGGTATTTTAATGTGCTTCTTGTTTCAAACAGCTGCTGCGTTGGGAACTGAGCCTGTTTTTCCCTCTTTTTGTCTCACTTTCAGCTTCTTTCCTTGGGCTGTTAACTTCTTCCTCACAGCCAGATAAAGAGGCCATATTTTTCCTCTCTCACCGTGGATATGCAGTTTTATCGCGCCTCATAAAAAGGCAGCCACTGTCTGCAGTGTGAAATAATGTATTGCCCGTGTTGTATTCCTTCACCTTCTTGTCTTTCGTTCATTTCTTCATTTTAGAAATCATTTAGAAAAGTTAACTGTCGACCCGTGTCCCCCATTTCCCTTTTTCCATCTTTCTCCCACGTCAATCCCTGTACTCTTGCCTCTGAGTTAGTGTGTGTCATGCATTAGTAGCCTGCTGTAGTTGCCCCATATGCCGGTGGCTTATGAGCAGATAGCTGGAGACACTTGGCTAAGCTGAATGGAAAATAAATGGTTGTGTTCAGAGCCGAGACGCAGACACAGAAATCAATCACACACACTTGTCTGAACACCACAGCTGCAGCGGGAGATGGGGTGTGAAAGTGTGTGTTCGAGTGAGAAAAAAAGTGCGTGTATGTGTGTGTGCTTTGCGTAAGCATTTGCATATAAGGTGTCATTCGGCTTGTGAGTTAGCATTTGCTTTTCCAATTTTCCAATGTTCTCATGTGCCGAGGATGTGTGGTAAGTGTGTATCAATTAAAAGGTGATTACTAAGGTGGCTAATAATCTCCAGCGCTGCAAAAGTGTTTGCTGGCTGAGAAGAAGCAGACGGAAGAGTGTTAGACATCACTCATTACTCTCGCGTTTTATTTGTCCACTTAACACAAAAGTCACTCCTCCTCACCCCCTTCCAAAGCCTTTTTGGATTTATAATTTTACAGTCTGAATGAATATAAATATATTCATTCAGACTGTTCAATTAATTGTTACCACAAATAGGTAATCAGCCAATCACACGGCAGAAACTCTGCATTTAGTCATGTAGAAAGGAAGAAAGAGGATTTAAGTGGCTTTGAACGTGGGATGGTTGTTGGTGCAAAACAGGCTGATCTGAGTATTTCAGAAACTGCTGATCTACTGGGATTTTCAGACATAATCATCTGTAGAGAATCGTCCAAAACAGAGAAAATATCCAGTGAACAGCAGTTGTCTGGATTAAAAATTCCTGTTGATTTCAGAGGTCACAACGTGTCAAACCTCAATTCACAGAGGCTACAATTCACACAGACTCACCAAAACTGGACAACAGAAGATGGAAAAACGTTGTCTAGTCTGATGAGTTTCCATTTCAGCTCCACATTCAGATGCTAGGCTCAGAATTTGGTGGAAACCTCATGAATACATGGATTCGTCCTGCTTTGTAACAACAGTTCAGGCAGGTAGTAGTGTAATGGTGTGGGAGATATTTTCTTCGCACACCTTGAGCCCCTTAGTACCAACTAAGCACAATTTTAAACACCAAAACCTTCCTGAGTACTGTTCCTGACCATGTCCATCCCTTTATGAGCACAGTGTAGCATCTCCTGATAGTTACTTCCAGCAGGATAATGCACCATGTCACAAAGCTCAGATCATCTCTAACATAACAATAAGTTCACTGTACTCCAATGGCCTCCACAGTCACCACATCTCAACCCAATAGAGCACCTTTGGGGTGTGGTGGAACGGGAGATTCTCATCGTGTGATGCTATCACGTCAATACAGCACAAAATCTCTGAGGAATGTTTCCCAGATCTTGTTGAATCTGACACCAAGAATTGAGACAGTTCTGAAGCTAAAAAGGTGTTCAAGAATTTCCATAAAATGATTTAGCAGGTGATTAGATCAACTATCTGCATATCACTTTCTATCACAGGCTAGACTTAACCAATACAATCAATAGAGCTGAGGTATTTGATCAATGAAATTCTTGCCAAAGTCAGCGGTGAGAAGGGTGGACACATCTTTTTATAGATTTATAGCTTCTCGGATCGGATGCTGAAAACATATAGCTAGTTAGAACAATATAATCTCTCATGATCATAATATCTCGTATCCCATAAGAGTCCAGATGACAAGTTAAATGTAATATATGAAAGAAAAAGGAAAATCACTTTTTCTCTGTGCTAGAAAGCATATATTCGGGTGTTTGATGTCATTACCAACTGGAAAACTCAGGAAAAACAAAGACAAAGACAGCAAAATAATAGAAAACGTTTCATTCTTTGTTATCCAACCTCCTCCTTCTGTATTTCTAGCTTCAGCTATATCAGCTTCAGATGATGCTGCATCCACGGTAACTTAAAAGTAGGAAATTGAAACTATTGTTTTTCATTGCCATTAACATCAAATCTCATTATTTATACAGCTCACCAAACTGAAGAAATAAATGAGCTAATGATGATATACCAATACTTTGTTTAATGTTCCCACATTGAACTGATGTTTAATTAGTTTTACTTGTTAGAAGTTGGAAAATACAATTTCCAATTTGTCCTGAATGCAACATAAGGACAGAACAGGTAACAGATTTAATAAAAACAAACATTGGTGAAACATCGGCCATATACACAACTGCTCTTAATGTTAAGCAAAATAAAGCGTCAAAGAACTGAGCGATAGGGAAGTTTAGAGTTCATGGGCCAAAGAATAACGACATGGCCTCTCAGTGGCGTTATTAACATGGTAGCAGCTCTTTCGTGTGTGTTAATGCTTTTGGGGCAGTTCAACACAACTTATGACAGAAGAGAGTGATCTGTAACCTGCTAACTGTCCATGATGCAACCAAAGACGAAGGAAATGTAAGAACTTAAAACACAGGAGTGAGATGGATCATGGGTCACCTCAGGCCCCTAAAATGATCCGTTTGGAAAGAGGAGTAAATCAATGACAGAAAAAATGCTGCTAGAGTCTCTGTGTTATTTTGACCAAATCGTGTCACATAAATCTCACTGAGACCCCAGGAGATCGTCAGCATGTGGAAAAAAGAGGTTAACATGTCTCCTTTAATGCTAAATGCCAATATATAGTTTAACTAAATAGCACAGCCTTTAAACATATCATTGTCATTGTTATTGTCATTGTTTTCATATATTTAGACTATTGCTTTAATCCTAAATCAGGTTGTAAAACTTTAAACAAAACTTATTTATCTATGACAGCCAAGCTCACATTACAGAGCCGGACCGGTCGGTTTAGTATACTAGATTGTTGTAGAAGTTAAAACATCAGCCCATGGATGAATGTTTGTAACCAGTTTAAGTTTTGCTTTGAGGTTTTTAACAGGTTGAATATCATTTAATGTATGTGTAACTGGATGAAACCCTCTAAAAAGAACATTTATTCCTTTACTGTTTTTTAAGAAGCATGATGTGATGTGTGTCTCACCCAGTGGGGGGCAGTGTGTGACCAGGATGTCTGTGTTGTCTGGGATCTGGTTCCACTTGTCTAAAAGAGCCTGACCTCTTGGCAGGTTGAAGCCCCAGCCGTAGTACCAGGGTTGCCTGCAGGGGAAAGCACAAACACACAAAAAAATGAGCAAGAGAATATTTAGTTAACACACACGCTGTCAGAAATTCAAACATCATCATGTGGGATGTTTTGAGAACAGAACTGACCTCACAGCAGCTGTCGGAGATGAAACAAGCCACACGCTCACTGCTTTAGATTAATAACCGTTTACATTTATAACACAGGGGTAAAGGACGAAACAGAAACTTGACTCACATCAGTGACCAGAACAAGAACCCAAAACGAACCGGAGCACAAGATGCAACCAGTAATGTTTGGTACTAAGACACACATTCCTCCTTTTAGTGAAAACTGCTAAATAATTATTCTAAATGGATTTGATATCAATTAGAGTTTATAAAAAGCTAATGACAGCAAAAGAAGGTTTAAAAAACACAGCACCAATAACAAGGAGGGAATAAATGTGTTTACTGATGAACCTTTTCCACGAAATGTTTCTGTAAGAAGTGATAGATGAGTACGGAAAACGATGCGTGCCTTAACGTACTGTTAGAGATTCTTCCCAGCGACAACAAATAGTTAAACGAAGTGCTGATACATGGACCACTCATGTCCGAGCTCGCAGTTATCCTCTCCTCAGTAGGGAAAGTAGCTATTGATTGTCCTCAAAAAGTAGCTGGAAGTTGCTAAATGATGTCTTCATGTAATTTGCATTTTTTGAAAGGAATAAGGAATATTGTGGGAGAGATAAAAAGTGAGTTCTAATATCACAAAAAATAATGGCAGATCAGTAGTGGTGGTTTCGAGCATGTATATTCTCAAAGTCTGAGCAAGAGAGGTAAATATCTCCTGCTCTGACTGCTGCTGGGATGGACTGCTGCACAAGGACTGTTCCCTCTGTGGGTGTAATGCTGATTGAGAAGAGTAAAGCTGAGAATATACTTGCTTTAAATACCCAAATGCATGTTTATCATGGCTGTTTTGCATTTGTTTGAGGTGTAGTTTGTGCACGTCCTCAGAAATTAACTCTACGCATTTGCAAGCTGCAATATACGAGCAACCAGTAGGGGCAGTGTAGTGACCAGTTTGAGCAGATGTAAAGTCAATGGGTTGTCACTGTGAGCTGTACACATGCGTAGATGAAGACGTGACGTCACACGCAACGTGCCGTGTTTATGGAGGTAAATATAAATGGGACAAATGTTAGCATGCATGTATCAGCTTCGAAGTTGTTGTGAAAACAGAGCTGGAAAAAATTATATAACTTTGTTCTGTCCATTGTTTATATTCAATCTTACCATGTCTCATCACAGATTCATGATGTCTGCCACATTTCAATGACGTAAAAGTTGGATGAAATGTAAGTGATCAGACTGAGGTCGCTTTGAAAAAGATTGAATATGTATCTGATTTAGTACCATGTATGAAAGTGGCTTGGGTTTGTGCTGTTCAAACTGTAATAGAAAGATCACGTATGAGTCATATATTGACAAAAATGTCAGATTTGAGATGATTTAGCCTGCAGTGTAAACGGAGCCATAGTCACTAAGTAGGCAATACTGGTTATCTCATTATAACAAGTTACAGTGGGCGTCATCTCAAGCAAACAAAATGCAGATTTTCCAGAGATAAACTGAATCATCACGTCAGAATGAGCTCTGTGATTTTGAGATAATAGCGTCGAAATCAAAGAAATGGGAAAAAAACTAATTAACCCAATTGGAGAAACGATAAAATAATTCCAGTCATGGCTTCTCTCAGCTTCCGTAGATGATAGATAATGACGTAAAATCTTAAAACTTAAAACTAGATCACAGATTAATATTATTTACATGAGGAAACAATAATAAAACAATCAATTCAAATGATTATATTTATGGAAACACTCCCATATGAACAGACCTTTGGTTAAAAAAAACACAACCCAAAACTTTTGAACTTTTGTAAGCAGTCAGGATGAATCATTTCAAATGATACTACTTCTATTACCTCTTTAAGTTTTTCTCCAACATTAAGAATCGGCTTAAATATTCATAAATCAGTTCTTAAGCTCTTAGCTTAGATAAAATTTTGATTGCCAAATTCTATTAAGGTTGAGGTAACACTGGTCCTCTGTTTTTCTAAGTTTAGCATCATGATTTTGAAGTGTCATCATTCTTCCTTTCGGTGTCTCAACGTGGGATTCGACCTGTAGGATGAGAAGATACTCATGACCTTATGAAGAGCAGCCTTCTAGGAATCAAATGGTTTGCAGGGAGGTGGCAGAAAGATAAATTAAACATCTCTTTGATCATAGTCGGTGATGGAGCGTGCAATGACAGGGAAGAAAAAGGGATAAATGAGAAAAGAACAGAAGAAGAGGAGGAAAGCCTTGATAGCTGGGGCTCGCGTTCCCTGACTTTGATAGCCGACTCCTCGGCTGTGAGTGACGGAAATTAACATGTCACTTACAATCTGTGCTCCGATCCATCTTCCTTTACAACACACAGCACGCGTGTGTGTGCAACTTCAGGCAACGATGTCTGTCACTAAAGGCGTTCAACCGGCTTCGTATAAATTGCAGAGTTCAGTCACTTGAAACGGCAACTTTATCACAGTAGCCGCTCCTGATGCATCCGTGTCCAATGGAACGTCAGATGTGGATTCTTTTGGAATAATTTTCAGAGTGTGCGTGTATCTAACATGTGTGAAGGCAACTAAGGAAACAAAAAGGTCTTCGGATAAGAAGAAACACCCGTCACAAACACTGCTTGTCTTCTATGGCCTCGATTAAGAAAGCTAAAAAATAGTGACTTAGTGGTCATAAGAGCAGATAGAGTGGGCCAACACATGCAACAGTGTATCATGGGAAATCATGTCACTTTTCAACGGGGACACGCAAGATTAAAATTCTTTCTCTGACTGAACTTCAGAGCCTAAACAGTTCTGGCGAATGATTCAATGCTGCCCGTGAACCCAACTTCAATTATTTACACTACGAATATTAAAACATTTAAACTGGCCTCAGCATATTAATAGGGCCCGATGGACACGGATGTAATATTCATGTCCATCTTAACGCGAACGTCTCAATTGAAATGGATCGAGTTCAGTCGCGCAATTGAAGCTCCAGATTGAACGAATGATGAAGAGAGAAGAAAGCAGGAACAAAGGTAAGACTAACATTTAGTGATCCATCTTAACAGTGATAAATAAGCAAGGACAAATATTCACAAGGACAGAGAGCAATGAAATGCTGATGAGTCATGTGATTTATGAGTTTAGTCAACTTAAAGCTGCACGAGTCAAAGTCTCAAATGTTTTAAACTGTATTTGGATTTGGTAAATTAGTTCCTTTTCTCCCAT
>JAOXYM010000025.1:6202006-6223964 GCA_028567055.1 Leptatherina wallacei
CAGTCATAAACAGCATCTGTGTGTGTGTGTGTGTGTGTGTGTGTGTGTGTGTGTGTGTGTGTGTGTGTGTGTGTGTGCGCGCGCGACTCAAATGCAGTGAGGGAAAACTGACAGAGTAGAAAAAAGAATATGTCACATAAAAGAGAAAAAGAAGAAAAGGTGCAACAAGGTAGTGGAAGAAAAGAAGGGAGGATTTTGTCTTCCCACCTCAGCTTAAACTTAATACTCGCTCGTTTCATTTAATTCACCACCCACACACCGCTGCAATTTATCACACACACACACACAAATATGTACACACGTAATCATACACGCAGACGCAAAACAAAGACAGCTAGCAATTATGAGACAGCGTACACAAACACCACCTACTGAGCCATGCATTGAAAACACACATTTTATCTGAGTACACCAGCACCTCCGAACACCTCGCGATGTCCTTACCAAACATAATACGTTTCATACACACACACACACACACACACACACACACGTCCAAACACACTCACATAAAAGCGGTGACATAGACATACAGTGCATCATCAAGCGTCCTCGTAGGTGGCCCGTCTCCTCTCTCTCTCTCTCTCTCTCTCTCTCTCTCTCCATCTCTTTCATCCTGTCTGCTCCACTTCCTCGTTCAGTGTGACGACGTCGCCTCCAGGATAATGCGGCTGAAGATTAAGCAGCAACTTTCAGAACAAGCAGCGTGGGCTTCTGATGAATCAAAGCACATGGTTCCATGCCATACGTCTCGGGTCAGCTGTTCGTGTTAAACTACAAGACTTGTGCAGTGTTCTGCAGAACTTAGCAGCTTTATCTAACCCTCAACTCCACATTAAAAGAAATATAACTTGTTGAATCAACATAGATTCATGGAAAGGATTTCCAGACAATCAAATTATGTTTTTTCTTGATTCATGTCAAGATAAGGGAATAATTATTTATCTCAGAATAACGGCATCAAAATTAAGCAATTGCAAAAATCCATTCTTTAAGTTCATCCATTTTCTAGAGCACTTATTCCAATTCAGGATCGTGGGTAAGCTGGAGCTTATCCCAGCAATGAGCAGGCGAGAGGCAGGGCACACCTTGGACAGGTCACCGGTCCATCGCAGGGCCAGACAACCACTCACACTCACTCCTAGGCAGGATTTAGAGTGACCAGTCAACATGCATATCTTTGGAGTACCTGAAGAGAAACCATGCATACACGGTGAGAACATGCAGACTCCACCAAGAAAGGCCCCTGGCATTTCAAACATTTCCTAATGTATGAAACATCATACAAACAAATTTCTTCTAGAACTATTGTACTCATACAGACAAAAATTCCCCCTTCACTGCCAAAGTTCAAAGAAAGCTAATATGCAAAAAATTTCCACATATTCACAACTACTACAATGTTTGAATCTGAGTATTCCTGCTGAAAACTGCTTTCCTGATCCTTACCTCACAGTCTCACAGCAAAATTCAAAATAGTCCCATTTTCACTGATACATACAAATTAGTGTTTGCTTCCAAATCAGAAATAGTGCCGATGGGAGGGTCCAGTTTTGCTGGTGACATTCTAAAACTGTGCTGATCTACTAACACAGATGCAATCAGCTCTATTCAGTAATGACCACAGCAGTCTACTGGGAGCGACTCAAATCAGCACAGTCACAAATAAGCAGATCCGTTGGTAATCAGGAGCCTGTACTTCACCAACGAGTCAGACGCAGCTTGTTTCATGTTTAATGCCTAAAAGTTTTTACCGTTTTATTTCCTTGATGGAAGAAATAGCTGTATCTAAAGTGTGTGTTATCTCTGAGAGTAATCCCTGGCCTTCCTCTCTGTATGCTGAATATTAAGTATTATGGAATATTTGTTTGGTTTGAGCATACAACTAGTAATAGGTCAGAGTTCATCAAAACTGTTTCCTGGTTATGGTATGACACCAACTTGAATATCAATTCTACAAGAAGTAGAACTCTTCTTCCCCCACATCACAAATCACAAACAGAAGCTACACATCCACAGGCAGACATGCCATCACAGCATGTCCAACAAATGACCAAATTCTGTCTCACCTATGCACATTAACCAATCCAAGTCCTTTCCTTGAGCCAATTAGAAATGATTTAAAAAGCAAAATCAAAATCATAAATTGCAGGGTGTGGATGGTCAGTAAAATCAGAAGCATGAGCGTGGTGAGCACACACATGGTGTTCAACAATACTTAAACCTAACCAAAATAAATTCTTGTTGGAGAAGAGCAAAGCTTCTATGTCCCAACTGTCAGGCTCCAAGGTGCTCCAAATCTGGGTGGATGATACAATTAGCCAATCACAGCAAGTCCTGCAACATGTAATGATGTTATTAAAACAATGCTGGATTAGCTGTTTTCCAGTCTTTGCATAACACATACAAGTCTGCAGTCTGTTCATTCACTTTTTCTATTGGTTTTATCTTCTTCATCAAACAATTTCCCTGCATTACCATACATTGTCTTCTGATGTTAATCCCTTCAGAATAATGACATACAGCTGTGCTGTGAGCAAAATCCCATGTTTCCGTTAGGAAGTCTGCAGATTCTGTTGCAGCACTAATGGTTTAGTGTCCTAAGTTTGATGCCTACAGATGTAAACAAATCAGATTTACTGACTCCCCTCTGCTCTTTGTTCCAGCCTCCAGCAGCTTGGCTTTGGTTTGTTCGCTGTCTGCTTCTGCTTGAAAGAGAAGGTAAAAGCTGCATTTAGCAGCAGTTTGCATACAACAAATTACATGCACTGATGCTGACCCAGAAAACAAACTGACAGAGAACAAGGAAGAGGGAGAGCATGAATAATGAGAAAGAAATCCATCATGTCATAAGTAATGTCCACAGAGGCCTCGCTGTCGAGGAAATGTTTACTGAAGTTTAAGGGGTGAAAAAAATAATAGGGAATTAGTTTTAGAGGGGAAAGTGCGGATATTTCTAAGACCATTTCACAGCCCGTTGCATCTTTTTCCTCTCCTGCACATACACATGCAAGCAGTGCAGTCTTTTAAGTGTGCAAATAGAAGATACGAAAGCAGTGAGGGACAGATGGGAAATGCTTCCTTAAATTTACAGTCCCTTGAAATTCTGCAGAGTTTGCCAGCGTTAAAAACAATAAAAGAAGTGTCAAACCTCCTCGTTATGCTCTCCTCCAGCACCACTCACTGCTGTGTAAACACGAGTGAAGGGGGTAGGGTGGGGGGGACTAAACAAAAAAGCAGCAAATGAGAGGTGGAGAGAAGGAGAGATGATAAGAATGAAGACTAAATCTGGCTTCGGATGGGAAGAACAAAGGAATGAAAGAGGGAATGGCAAAAGGAGGAAGAAAGTGTGAGAGGGAGGGGAGAAAAAGAGCCGTAAAAAGACAGCAGTCATGAAAGTTTAATGCCCTCAGTGTTACAGAACTGAGGTGCAATCTGGGACAAGAATGAGAGAAGCTGAAGAGGTAACGAGGAGAAGAGAAGGAGTGGAAGAGTGTAAAACCAGACAGGGGATGAAGGTGGAAATAATAAAAAATAAATAAATATTCAAAGTGCCTACATGGCTATCGCATCATGGTTGTCACTCATCTATTATTCAGCAGTAAAGAGATACAAGAGGTGCTAAATAAAGAGATAAAACAAAGATCCTGAACACTGTAGGCCTTACTAACTTTATTCAGAGGGAGGTTCTTTGTTGCTATGTATGGCTGGCTGGATTTCAATCATGAGTTTAAAGCTCACATACCTCTGGTGAATGTCGTGGGGAGCAAACAAACAATCCAAGATGGGTATTGTGTAAGGAAGATGAGATGTTGTCGTGTTTTCACAGTTTCGATGCTAGTTCACAACCAAAATACCTTAAAAGGAGTTGAGCTTTGTGAGGGAATAGATCCTTAAATGTCATCCAAAAATAAGATTTAAGCATTGATTTGGAACAAATACCCATCAGTTCTTTGGCATCTTGAACAATCTGGTGCTTTGGAAGAGCTTCTAGATATGTGGATTGTGTAAATGTATGTATTTTAACTTCTTTTTAGTTTGTTGTTGCTTTTATTTTAATCCAATAAAAATTCTACAATGATACATTTAAATGAAATAATCAAAAACATGCTGCATAAGAAGAGTGTGATTGGGTTTTGAACCCAATCACACTCTTCTCTTTATCCCAACCAGGATTCTCTACCTAAACCTAACCAGGAAAACAGTATTGCCTAAATTTAACAGAAGTAGTTTGAGTTCGTAAGTCTCAAATGGCAGGTGTAGGTGTAAGTGAACAACTGAAAAAAACTAATTGTCCTTCAACAGTCCATCCTCTCCAACTAAACTCAAAGAATATAGTCACTTTTTCATTGTTAGAAGCTCAGAGTGGCATCTGATGCATTAGCCATTAGCATTTAATAATACTGCTTTTTCAGTTCACAGCCTCAAAGACTTTGATAATACAGAAAGATCTGATGGCCTATGCATGAAAATTGGTTTGGTCTTTTAGTAGATCGATTGAGAATAGGTTGCCACTGTGAAAGACTTTATCGGGAGAAGCAACCAAACCAACATCTGTGAAGGCGTGGGTATTAGATATTGTGCACTGGCGTGGGTAACTGGCACATTTGTGATGGCACCATTGATAATGAATGTAAATGTATTTTTCAAGGAAGGCCTTCAAATAAAAATGGCAAACCACTTTCTGCATATTACGAAATCATGGCTCCACAGTAAAAAAAAGAAAAAGAAAAAATTGAACTGACCTGCCTGCAGTCCATTCCTGAAATTTGGTATGAAGAAAATGATCAACATAGGAAAATACAAGAAAATTGGCAAGACATAACCAGGAGAGCTGGAATCCACTTTTTAGAAAAATGATATTTGCATTCAGTTCTACGTAAACATTTTTTGAACAAAACAATACCACTGCTTATTTCCATCACTTGATATTGGGAGTTCAGATTTTTTGGACTACAGTATTTTAATCTAAATAAATAATGGCACACACAGCCCAACCCAAATAAGTCAGCAGAGTAATCGTAGTGACTTGCACTGGCTCCAAATAATCTGACAAAGGAATGGCAGAGAACTAATACCCCATCATCCCATCATCAGCTGCCCTTTTTCGTCAACGATCAACAACGTTTCTTTGCACAAAAATGAATCTCAGGTGGCTACCATGATAAATAACATGTTTCAAATGGCTATTTCTTTATTATTTAAATAATTTTAAAGGTTGGGTTCACCTAACAAGGCTAGTTAATAAAAGAGGAAATACCTTGAGTATCTCTTTAATGAATCATTTGGATGTAGAAATTCACAAATTAGGGGAAAAAGGCAGAAACACTGCAAATCGTGGGGCATTTATGCGATCCGTTTCACAATAATGGCTTTTTTTCTCTGTGTGACATGGTAAGTGAAGACAGAAACAGAGGGATGAGAGGAAAAACACAGCCTTTAAGAATTAAAGCTGTGCTTCTCTTGACCCTGAGCTGAATGCACAACACGAGGGAAGTTTTGTACCTACTATTGGTCCTGGGCTGAACCAATGGCGATAATGGTGATCAGGCACACAAAAAAATCCAACAGAGATGATCACCAATGCTCCAGCATGGTGGAAGTTTGGTGTTTACAGACTCATTAAGCCACTTAACACCGACATATGACTCTTTCAAGCACAAAACTTAAGCACCTAACTCAAAGGATGAGCCACTGCAGTTTCTACATATAAAAAGACAATTTCCTCAGAGCCCAGACATCAATATTATTGAAGCAGTTTGGGATCGTCTTGACAAAGAATGGAACAAAAAGCATCCAACAGACAAAGATTTTTGAGAAAGTAAACCTGGAGAAATATTCCTGAAGAATACTTAAATAAATAATAAAAGCTTGTCTGGGAGGGCCCAGACTGAAGAATAACGTGCTCCTACCAAATACTGACTGTTAACTTGTTAGAATTGTAGAAACTGTTTTTACTTTATTGATCACATATTTGAAATGTTAATGTTTGCACATTTTTTAATAAATTGCTGCACCCATGTCATGCTGTCCTGACAATATGAAAGGAAATGGAGTGGCCCAAGACTTTTACACAGTACAGTGAAAGCAAAATATTTCCACTTTGTTCTCCCAGTTGAAATTATTACACAGAATAAACAAAGATGTCATTCAGATACCGCGAGGGCAGTATATTCAAACAAACACACAAGGGTGAACGCTGCCTCGGCTTACGAAATCCACAAGGATGCTTGTTGCAGTGTGAATGTTTGCAGGCATGAGTGGATACTGAAAGACTGATCAAAGAGGCCAATATTGGAGACAATTGGACTGAGGTGTTGCAACCCACAAGCTCAAGGTCTGCTTCTTATCCTCTGTAACTTTGATTTTTTAAATTTATTTATTTATTATAAATCTACCTCTCCTTTACCCTTTGTGTATCTCTCACCAGCAGTTTTCAGCTCCTGGTAATCTAGAGCTTACTTCTGCCCAAGCTGTCAATTTTTGAATGTTACTTTTGTTCTACTGTCCAGGCATTGGTGGTGCAGATCCCTCACAATTCTCACTGTTCATCAAACTAAGACTAATGAAATTTGAACTCGTGGTCGATTTCAATTATCAATTGTCAAACTGTATCCAAAGGTTTTCCAAATAAGAGAGTAAATTCTGTCTAAGAGGAACATACATGTGAGAGCAAACGTTAAACTTTATTGTGTCCCTACAAGAGAGCTTCAGTTATGGATGAGCTGTGGTGAGGACATGAAAACATGTCAAACAGGTAGATTTAAACAAATTCTAAGAAATGATTTAATGATAATGATTTGGACCAGTATTTCTATGATTGGGTATTATGGTTTGTGATGTGCTAAATATCCTGATGAAATGCTGTTAAAGTTTCAATATCCAAGTTATTATGGACAAAAAGTAAAGACAATGTAAGCATTAAATTCATCCTATAACCATTTTGAACTTTGAAAGCTTTGATTTTGGGTGTTAAATGTTCACTTTATTTGAATTTTTTGTTAGAAATCAAGATATGAAATACATTTTGAAATATCTTGAGTAAATCAAATTGAAGGTAAAATAAGAATAAAAAGATTTGGATTAAACTGCATCATTGCTTTTGAAGAGCAGGATGCTGAAAAAAAGCCAAACAAGCAACTCTTTCCTCGTAATGATTGACAAGTGGACCTGCACGGATCACTACGACAACAAAGCACAGAAGCGTGGCATCGGTCTCCAGGGCTATCCACTGAGTTTAACCATGTAAATCAGCCCAGCCTTCCTTTGGGAGAAAAAAAAAATACTGATTTCACATAATATACCTCTATTTTTCTTTTCCCTGCCATCCCTTCGCTTTCCAACTACTCTCTATGCATGAATATCAGCTCCTACCATCTCACTCATCTACTCTTTTCCGTGCATCCCCTCATCTCTTCTCCCCCTCTCCTGCAACGTTTGCCAACCGTAACAAAGCCTTGAGCAGCTGCCAGCAGCCCCCGAGAGCCGCCTGACTTCCTGCTAAAAATAAGAGCTCAGAGAAGAACCAAAGAGCGAGAGAGAAAGGACTGGGATGGGGGAGCGATTTGAAAAATGTGGAGGAGGAGAAAGAGGAAGAGGGAAAACCTGCACTGAAATAAAAAAAGAGTGATTGAGGGGCAGAAATAAGTTTAAAAGGAGGAAAAAATCCAAAATGAGCCAGAGATATAAGAAAAAGGGTAAAGTAAAGAAATAAAATATTTAGAAGTGAGGAAAAGAAGTAGGATCAAACAGTTGTGAAGCAGATGGTGCAGCCCGGTCTTCCTGGGATTAGGAAGTTACTTTTGTGACATGAAACAAAATAGTTTTCAGCCATTTCTTATTATGCATGATAAAAGTCAGTTAGCAGAGTTATTGCAGTGGGTAGGAGGGATCTTCTTTGTTGCAGAAGAGCTGAGGAAGCCTCTAACTGAACACACCTGTCCAATCATTGTTATTTAAAGGATGGGCATTGCTGTACATTACGTTGAGCAGCATTCAGGATAAGTCAAATCTTGCTGCAATCATTAAAAAGTAGAGTCTGCTCTGTTCTTTATTTGTGCTGATGAGCACAAATTATATTATCCATTTATTTAGTTTACAACTCCCAACATGGACTTTTTAAGTAATGTGTTATAGTGGAACCGGGAGACAGCACTCCAGGTAAAGGATCTTTTGAGACAACACCTTCTTATGATGACTTTTATAATGCAAATCGTTTTAACTAAATGGCTTTTAGTCATGGAAGGTAGTGCTATATTTTCAACAACAAGGCTTGTTTTTAAATAAATAACCAGGGCTCTAAATTAAAAATCTACAAAATGTGAGTTAAAAATTCATTTTGGTGCGTAAAATGAAAACTTACTGGCCAGTTTGACTGGTGAGGATTTAAGCCAGGGGTTGCCCAAGTCCAGGCCCCGAGAGCTAGATGTGTCCCTTCTCCAACACACCCGAATCAAATGAACGGCTCGTTACCAGGCCTCTGCAGAGCTGAATGACATGCACATGCGGGAATTCAGCCATTTGATTCGGGTGTGTTGGAGAAGGGATGCATCCAAATGTTGCAGGATAGTAGCTCTCGAGGACCGGACTTGGGCACCCCTGGCTTAAGCAAACATTTCAGTTACTTGTCCTGGCAGCAAAACTATATTTCATGGGCCATGAACACTGTTCCATGAGGATACATTGTTTACACACTACCCGCTGAACAAAGTGCAGCTGAATGAAAAGTGCAGTCCTTGATGGGTAGAACAAAAAACTAAAATGTGGTGGTGTTTGGATGGTGTAAAAAACAAGGTTGGTTACAAGAAGAGAAAGAAGGTAGTTAGGGTAGGATACTGATGACAAAAAGATATCTTTGACTTCCTGCTGTAACATTCCAAGATAATGGGCGGCCAAGATCTTCTTCTTATTGAAGTAATGTTGTGAAAAAAAAGAAGTGGAGCATTTCAGATGTGTTAAGAGTGAAAGCTACTTTGTAGAGCTGAACGATGAATCCTTTTTTCAAAAAACAATCTCAATTTAAAACGATGCAATTAGCAAAGGAGCGTGATTAATGATGATTCACGCTACTCGGCACCTGATCCAGGTTTCAAACCTGCAACATCCACAGTTTTACAAATCCAGTCACCTCAGAAGTAATTCCTGTCGTCTTTCTTCTGCGACAGTCGTTTAAATATCATGCGACAGCTGCACTTCGCTGTGAAGTCACGTTGCATTTTCAAACCTCTTCGCGGGACTCATTTATGGAACAAATTTGCCATAAATGACTGAAACGCTGTGACAAAAAACACAGAGGACAGAAAGCAGTCCAACTTCTGAAATGTCCTGATGAAGTGAATAAAGATGTTTTACTGAGCGGAGTCTCTCTAAATATTCTTAGACAACGTGTTGACATTAATTAAACCTACTAAGAATATTGGAGCAACTCTAAGCCGTAATACGAGTCAGAAATGACTGCAATGACGGTAGGTTCAGCGTGTTCAGCTGTGTCTACATGATGGACATGAAGTTCTCAGCAAAACTTTATCATTTCCTCTTCGCCTCCCTCGGAAAGTTTTTTCTTTTCAAAAATGCTGATTTTAACTGATTTTCAGGTGGCTTAGCGACATATTTTTCGACATCTTCTCTACCTGCTGCTTCAGAGTAGGGGTTCTCAAACTTTTTGAGCGTAACACCCAAGATAACATAAAAGTTTTTTTTTGTTCAGAACGGCCAATTACTTTTCTCCTTCCTTGAAGACAAGGTGGAGAGAATGTTGTTGTTTGGCATAAAATTTTAAAGAAACATGATTAAATGCATATGTTTGCTTATTTACCCCCCATAAAAACTTGGCTAGTGGAAATTCTGATCTACTTCAGGAATCTAGCAGCTACACTGGCTAGTGATAAATAAAAAAATAAAAATGAGAGTCCTGCTGACAACTGTTAAATTATAATCTGAGATTTTTTGATAAATCGATGCATAAAAAATGCAAACAGTGGGATGGCCTGAAGCAAAGATGGTTGAATTCTTATCTGTCCGCAGGAGTCACTGTCTACGCTTTAAAGCGGGCATTTCCAAAACTCAATGCGGTAAACAGAATGTCATGATCAAGCAAACGAAGCTTATTTTGTCATGATAACAGGCTACGGAGCCTGTGTTAAGATCAAGAAACTTATGCTAACATGAATATGAGATTACAGAAAAAACTGACTCGAGGTCTCCTGATAATGTTATCAAAGTAAATAACCGCAGGCGAGACCACCAACCTAGGAGTCAGTTTAAAAACACAAGGACACTGCAACAAAAATGACATTTCAAAAGTAAAAATGACATCTAGAGTCAAATCAGTGGATTATGTTGCGACTTCTTCACACCGAATAGGTTGGACACTAATACCTGACCAAGACTTAGTTTATACCGAGACTCTCCTGAAATGAAGGCACGGAAGCTGATCTCCCAATATATCTGTTTTGCACACATCCACAGCAGGAGTTGGATTCTCTGTGGAATCAGATGGGTTGTGTGTGACGAGGACGGGGAGCAGAAGGGAATGAATGAAGCGAAAGAATAAAGAATAGCTGCATTATAAATATTTATGTGAGCAGAGAGGGAGAGGATGATGGCAGAGTTGCAGGGGAGGAGAAAATAATAGGAAAGGAGAGGAGCAAAGGATGGAGAGAGGAGAGAGCAACTTCAGAGGCAGCAGCAGGTGCGTTTGGCTCGGTTTATCTTTTGCTTTCCCGTCTCTCACATTGCTTCCCTCGCTGCTTGAGTGCAGGCTGGTGGATTAGCAACTGGCGCTCCCTGCAGCTCTCATGTGTGTGAGTGAGGAAAGAAGGGAAGGACAACAAGTTCTCCCCTTATTCCTCCCCTCCCTGCTTAGCTCCCTTTTCGAAAGGAACACACAAAGGCCCGTGTACTCGCTAACAGGCCTCTGCTGTTCCTGGAAAGGTTTGTGCTGCCGTTTTTGACAACAGTAACAATAATGATGAAGGTGATGATAGGACAGTTACTCTGCTCGCTCAGACTGTTGGAAATTTCAAAAATCAATTTATTCCTCCTGTCAGTCGGTTTCGTACAAGGTCATTTCATTACAGTTGCTAACAGATATCTGAAATGTATGATAAGACTTTCACTTCCCCCTTACTCAGTAGAGATAAGATACTCTCAGTGAAGATGGAGCAAAATGTGAAAGTGGAAGAAAATGAATTTTGGAAAAGTTCCTAATTTTCTTTGAGAAAAAGAAAAAAGATTTGCTAAAAAAAAAAAAAAGTCCTAGCACAGACTTAGACCACACATTTATCAACCGTCAGAGCGCCTGGATTTTTCTGTTGTGATGTAAAACTAATACTGTATGTACATGTATGTATGTTCTTTACTTCTAATGTAACTTAAAGCCAGATGGAAGGGCATGAAAAAGAGATCAGAGATGGGCTCATGGTTCATAATGGTTATATATATATATATATATATATATATATATATAATGAGAACTGAGAAATGAAGCAGCTCATGGAGGCATCAGGGGTTAAAAATTTCTCAATTTTCTCAATTGAGTAATTGAGAAATTTCTAACTCCTCGATGCTTCAATAAGCTGCTTCATCATACGAGTAAGTATGGCCAAATTCCTTGCACAGACATCTTTAAATGGCTCAAATGGCGGTTTTGTCAGAAGGTGCTGCAGTTTAAAATCAGGATTTTATTAGAACAGAGACATGTGAGCCGTCATGGTCATGGGTTACTTTTCAGTCAGAAAATATGTGAATAAGAGCTGCTCTATCTGGAATTAAGCTACTGTATATCCATACCCTAATAGCGGATATTTTTATGACAAAGTCTGGAAGATCTGATCAGGTTTTGTTTTGTGGGGTTTTTTTTGCACATCATAGCGGAAGCTTTCTGCTGAACATACATTTTCTGGAAGGAAACATGAGGAAGGTGGTGCAGTGGTACTGCTGTCTAGACTGCGAGGGAGCAGCACATGATGCATAAATACAGTAAAACGTTGTGGCAATGCTCTGTTTTCCTAACACGTTAGCAGATGAGGCTCCTTATTGTGTTGATAATGATGTTGCCTGTACCTCTACGCATCCACAATAGTGGAAAGCAGCACACACGTCAGCAGAAAGGACAAACACTCACCAGAACACACAAATCCACACAGCAGCAGCAAATGATCTGGATGTCTATTCATACATGATCCGGCTGTAATTCAGCTTTAACTATTTAAATTTCACATGGTTTTGGTCAGACTAACATGTTTATGAGTATGATAAAAATCTAAAGTTTTGGTCTACTCAGAATACTTTTTTTAATGTTATGTATTGATAAAATGGATAAAGTTGCAATAATGCAAATCCTCCAGCCCAGATTAATGAAGGAACACTTAACAAAAACTAGTGGAATGGTAAATTCCAGATTAATAGAAAGCATTGGAAACATCGAGGACTTTTTCCTTTGCTCCGGTTTTGCTCCTGCAGTCTCCAGATGGAAGGATGCTTTGAGCGCTCACACCATCCAGATTTAATTAAAAAATGTTCATGAAGAGAGAAATCCAAACTAAACTCACACCACTGCATCTCAAGCCTCTCCACATTCCCAGCTATCATTCTCTACCACCAATCACATTTAGGCCTCTTTTCCATCACAATGACGTTTCCTGAAGCACAGCCTCAGAATTTAGTTTTACAATTTTCCCCTCTCTCCAGTGCACTGAAAAAAAACAAACAAAGTCACTCCGACATCACGGTCATCACGTCGAACATCCAACTTTGTTCTCTTATCAAAGTTTTGTCATTGTGTAGCATCGCTCGTATGGGCAGAAGTCATCTCAGAAACTTTTCTCTTCTGTTAAAGGAACGTCTAAAAGACTTAAGAGGCAGCAACAAAAAAGCTTTGCTTTCATGACCGCCATGTTTAGAGGATTAAAGAAGTCAAACTATAGACAGACATGACATATTCTTTATTTTGTGCATTACAAACTATTGTGGGAATGTCCTCAGACAAACCAATAAGGAAGACTAGATTTAAACCTATAGATGGAGTAAATTTAAAATGCATAACATGCATATAACTTGCTTGTGGAGCAGTGAAGAGTGGGACTTTTCTCTAAAACCTTTCAGCATATATGTAATGCGTGATTACTGAGTCTAATAAAGTCCTTTGAGCATGTCAAAAAACTGGGCCCGACCCGGTGAGGATACAGAGCCAAAACTGTACTGACCTAGCCAGTCGTTGAACTTCTTGACCTCTGAGGGTAGTCCCAGCTCAGTGAAGTCTCCAGCGTGGATAAAGACGTCCCCGTATGGCATCTGGATGGCATCAGTACGGGAGTGAGTGTCTGAAATGCACACGAAGCGCGTGTAGCCTGGCGGCTTGGGGGTGTCGTGAGGCATTGGGTCCACCCTGAGAAAGGGAAAAAAAGAAATAAAGTTGAGTAAGAGAGGAAATAAAAAGGGGGTCAGTGCAACTGCTGGTGTGCTAAAACAATACAAGAAAAGGACACGCAGCACTGCATGCAAAAATCTCTGTGGTAAGAGGCTGACAATGAAAGAAGTTTGAATTAGCATCCAGCTGAAAATCATCCCCAAAGACTGAAGCAGCAGAGGAAACAAGAGACAAAAGAAGCGGGGACGAGAGGCCCCAATAAAAGCAAAGCACAGAGAGAGGCAGTGAAAGAGATGTGGAGGAATAAAACATTTAAAAAGAAGAATAAAACAAAGAGAAAAAGTATAGAGTCCTGTGGGATTTCCAGCAAGCATGCACATCCATGGCGTCTCCAGAGGGAAGAGGGGAGATGGTGAATAACCATGGCCCACTTTAGCGAGCTTTCCTCCAGGTATGATTACACCAGCCTTAAAACCTAAAAGACAGTTTCTATATATAGCTGCATTTCTTTTTCTGAAGTTCTGGAAGTTAGACTAAGCTAGGAATCTCTCAGTTTAGTTAGATTGTAAGGCACTAAAGCTAGCATGGACAAGTACAATTACCACAAACTTTAAAGACAAACAACTCAGTAGTTTAGGTTATGTTATGTTTCCAAGTAGCTGAGGGAAAAATCATTTGGAGTTGCTCTGTAAAATCTGCCCAATCCATCCATTATTAGAAATGAAGGATGTGTATAAATGTCTCAACACCATCTCTCACTGACATGGACTTACAACCAGCAGCGTTTTGTGTTCTTGGCCTCTCAGTACTTTTACTTGGTCAAAAACTTTGGGACAAGCAAGCAGGGGTCACTGAGACTCCTGAGCATGGTGACAAAGTTTAATCACGTGGACCTACTTGGACATAACGTGAAACATAGATGTGGAAAACACAAAGTGGTCTTCGGCAAGTTTGCTTCAAAGTGGAAGCTGAAGTTGATTTTTCATGTCCCTTTAACAGCCTGCCGTTTGGTAGAGCAAATGTTTCAGTGACTAATGAATTTTATAAAATATTTGTGGAGCTAAACCTCCCTGAACCATCTCTACCACTTAGTTCGGGTATTTAATGTCAAAAGTAAGTGTTTGTTGTTAAATTACTCTTTCAAATTTTGACCATTTTACTATTATTAACCACCATCTCAACCATTTGTCAAAACATTGATTCTTATTATTATAGTCCAAAGGAAAAGAAAAAATGCAAAGAAATATTTTTCTGTTGCTTTTTTCTTACTGTGAGCTTTAAAGGAACACGTTTGAGATAACTTAAAGAAACCAGCTTCAAAGTTTGAGTAAGCTCAGCTTGGGGTCAGTGTGTAATGTCAGGAAGGTCAGTCAAAGTGTAAACACGAGTTTATTAGATTTAAGTTTTTTATTTATATCTACTCAACAATTTCAGTGAAAACGTCTTTTATATTCACAATTTGCCTCAATTCAATTTGGTTAATACAGATTTAATCCGAGGTAAATCAGTTTCACTAATTCCTTCACTGGCGACTTAATTATTTTATTCACCTGTTAGATAAATAGCTTGTTTACGCAAAGAGCTGATCGGCCAATGAAATTGCAGCATGTCAAGGCATTTAGTCAAAGGGACTCCTGCATCGTCACAATCAACATGAATGACCCCACTAAGATTAACCAGATCAAGTTAAGGGCAATTTATTATTTTTATTTGAATGCATGAGTCAGTCTAAATAGTAATTTAAGAAAACACTTTGACTCATCCTCTTTATGTAGGTTGCTGTTTACACAGACCATTAGTTGATCTCACTCTGAAAAGCATTGCAGCTGGTTGCCCTACTTTTTAAAACACCTCCCAACATTTTTAAATGTATTAAGCTTTGCACACACAAACATTAAGTACACACTGTCCGCTATCCAGAAGACAGAAATGACAGCTGCTCGTTATACTCAGTGTGATACATCTGCAAGGAGTCTTGTCTAAGAAGTTCTTCAGAGTATTTCTAAAGCAACTGTGCATATAGTTAAGTTTACACATTTGCTTCCCCTAAATTTTCTAAAATGAAACAGCAATTTTGGGTAGGTCAAACACAAAGAATCAGGAGCTTATTTTCCAAGTAAAGGTTTAATTAGAGCACCATTAAAAGTCTGCACTGCGTTCTGTCAGCAACAGACTGATGAAACACATGCGTCGAAATGAACCCTTGTTAGGAAAGTTACTGTTTGTTCTTAAATCTGTCTTGTATTAATGTTTGGAGTTTAGAAAGTGTTGCATCCCCATGCTCAGCAACTCAAACTTTGGCTAAAATCAACTAAATCTATTTTTGTGATGCACACAAACTGTCTATGAGAAGACAAGTTGGAACCTATTGAGTTTGTTGTATTTGTTGTGGTTGAGTGAAGTTGTGGAAGGTGACGACCAAATGCAGCTCACAAGAGGAGGCAGAAGGATTATAGCGAACAAAGATGGAACTATTTTTAGGGCCTTATAAAATCCATTTTGTATCTTTTTCTAGACTCTGTGTTTTCTGTTTTATTTTCCCTCTGAATGCAACCTCATTTTTTCAAGGGGGGGGGGATGTGGTAAATCATGTGGCGGATGTATAAGATATCTTTTTCTTCAAAGATGTTTTGTTGCTGGACAGCAAACTAGATCAGAGACAGAGGAGATGACATGCAAGGGGCTGCAGGCTGGGATTCAAACCTGCACCAGCTGCATTCAAGGAGCTGTGGTCTGTGTGGCTTATATGAGCCGGCCAAGATGCAGAGGAAGTAAAGCTGACCAAAATGACTAAACACAGGACATAGTCTCCTCATGGCCTCAGATTACAGACTCATGTCTGTGTTTGTCCTGTTAGATCTCAGCACTGTATTTAATTTGGTCAGTCCCAACAAGGAGGAGCTGAGATTCTTCAAAGTATCGTATGTATTAATAAATGTACCTTGTTTGAATCCTGCTGCCTTTCTATAAGCCCTACAGTCGAATTGTACACTGTTTGCTTTGTGGCCAAACAAGTCTACTTCTCAGTACTTTTTCAGCGCAGTGGCACAAGCATTAATGCTGATTAATCGTTCAGGAAGTCACCATGTTACATTTCCATCTACTCACATGTGGACATGAGGCGGCTGGAAGCGTCCCTGGTTGATATTGTAGAAGGTGAAGGCCTGAGTAGGGTTGGTGCTGTACTCGTCCACCTCAACTGTGGACCTGTTGCTTCTCTGGGAGTGTGACTGAGCCTGGGAATGTTGCCGCCTTGCTGCCATTATTTCTGTCAGGGTGAAGGCCATGGCTTTTTGTGACCAAACTAGGGTGACTTAGCGTAGAGCTGCTTGCTGCTTTTGGCTTTGAAACTGTGGTGGATTGCCTCTGCCTGGGAGGAGGATGTTGCGTCCCAAAAGGCTCAAATCTTCATTGAGCTCCCAGTCAAAGTGGCCTGAAGGGTGAACATGACCTCCCTCCTCTTCCTCTCGTCTCCTGCACAGCTCCTACTTTCCTGTAAGAAAGACAAAAAACCAGAGGGTATTGGATGAGGGTTATGCAAAAAATCTGTGTTACATTCCTCAAAATCCAATTCACAGTAACAACTGGACAACTAGGCCCAAGTAGTTCGCTCATTCCCCAACTTGCGTACACTCCTCTTTTTCTTTTACCTCGATTAAACATATTTGGACTGTTTCCGGGCGTGTACTCATGTGGTTTCTGACTTTTCACTGTGAGAAAGTACTTTTTTTCTAATGCACCATGCTTGCATGTTCACTGCTGCATCAAACTTAGGATATTGGAATTTTTCTTATCTCTGGTGTCCTGCATTTGGCTTACTGCTCCTGATAATCATGATTGTGTCAGACCACACAAAACATATCACAGCAATGACATAATATATGGTAAGATCATCCTGACCAATATACTATAATCAATGTGATTAAAGGAGAAACTTTGGGTGTGTAAATCACAAATGGGTCTGGAAGTTGGATGACTCTGCATATGGCAAGACTGCTTTGTTTGCAAAAATGTCTGCATCCTCACAGTCTACCAAAGAGGAAGTGCATTCATTTGCTTAAAACGTGCAGTGTGTAAGAATTACTGTCATCTAGTGGCAAAGATGACCATAGAAATGACTTCAAATGCCAAGCGCATCTATGAATAGACGGTGGCCCTTAGTGGCCAAAATTCTTCCAGACAAACATGTTTTCATCTGCGAGTGGATCCAGTGGCCTCAGGAGCAATGATGCACTACAGGTAACTACTTCAAAACTGTGTATGTGTATGCCGTCTTCTTCTATGGTCCTTTTAAGGCAGGGGTGTCAAACTCAAAAACACAGTGGGCGAAGATTTTAAACCCGGACAAAGTCGCGGGGCAACATTGATATTTGTTGAAAAAAATCTTCACATTAATGGCATTTCATTTCTTAAATATAATTTAAATAAAAATTGTTTGCATTTTTTGCAGCCTTTAGCTTTAATTTTCAACAATAACCTTTTTCCACAGGCAAATAATACATTTAAAACTAAAATAATAATGAACTAATTACCTAATAATAGTATCCTTCAATGAACATGCAACCATCCAAGCTCACACCATGAAGTAGCAAGAAAACGTTAATTATAGCTCAGTTTGCTTCACACTGATCTAATCTGACGTGTCAAGCCAGATACCTGCATCTCTTCTTGGATCAATGTCTGGGCTCAAGCTCTGAGCTGAGGAAATCCTCAGGATCGAGCAAAGGTGTTCATGAAGTCAGACATTATGATCAGTGAGATATGAGATGTTCTGATTACCGTCCTGTCATGATTGATGCACCAAAACACCAGCAGAGTATTCTTGGATTTGAGGTATTAGCACTACATGTGCTGTATAATACCTGCAGGCCAGTTCTAGTAGTCATTTGGTATCGCCTCAGGGGCCAGATATAATTACACTGTGGGCCAAATTTGGCCCGCGGGCCAGAGTTTCACACCTATGTTTTAAGGCGTTATTGATCACAATCGCTGCTTTAGCACCTGTCAAACAAAGCCGGCACGGCAGTTTTAAAGCTCAGAGGGTTCTCGTTTCATTCAATGACACGGTATGGGATACCGGGGAGCTGCCATGTCTGTGGACCCGCGGCAAGTAAATATAACGGCTCATTCTAATAGAATAAAAGCATAAACATTATTTTTTGTAAAGTGATTAGAGACCAATAAACAGTTTTAAATGATACATCTTTTTTTTATCATTGACTTTAATTTTGTTACACTACACCTTTAAGTTATGAAGCCATCATAGCTACACAGACAACATGAGCTCCACACTTTAACCTTAAATAAGGAACTAAATGAAAAACAAATGCTGTGAATTGTAGCTCCACAGCTCAGATACTTTATCTACGCATGCTGCTGAGAATAAACACTTGAATTTTTTTTTGCTTGAACAAGCCTTTGGTTTTCTGTTTGTTCTGTAATGTGCAATCTATTATTTTCATTTATTTACTGTTATTTTTCCCTCAAGAGAAAGACTTAAACTGAATTGTCTAAATTTTACAGCCTGTCCCCGCCGTGTGAGGCCTGCCGGCGTGTACGTCCCCCATTAAGGCACAAACTCAACTCTGCAGCTCATTTTTCAGCATCTTGTAGGTGAGAGCGGAGCGACTGGGAGGTGCTGAAATGATAGAGACAGAGCAAGAAGGGGGTGATAATTTGGGGACAGGCAGCTTTGGCTGAGTGCACCTGGACCGCCGTGCCGTGATGTCGGCACGCCATCTCGATTCATCATTCACTGCAACCTCACACGCTGACAGCCCACTGATGAGACAGAAACACGCTTCACACCACAGTTGTTTGTCACAGGCTAATCCCAGCATGGTCGGTGGATGTGTTTCAGGAGTGTGCACAGTGCACATGCACGGTCTGTGCACGTGCACAGTGCACATGCACGGTCTGTGCACAGGTGGATGAATTTAAAAGCCTCTGCATGCATATTTAAAAGTGTTTCTGTTGTCATGAATGTGACAGTGACAGCCCTTCACACTGCTCGTGTCAGACAGAGAAATGCATTAGCAGCTGCTGAGTGTCTAACACACTGAGCTAAGATGCGGCTGTCTAGATCATGTAGGCTGCACAAGATGATTAAATCTGCAGTCGGCAAACTTTAACAAAACTTTCCAGGCTCATTTAATTCAATTGAAATGTTTCATCTTTAGAGTAAAAGTATAATTGCCAAATAAATCCTCCTGGAAATTTGACTGTGGTTTTGCAGCATTTTTATGGATCATTCATTTAGATCCGTCTTTCAACATTGCAACCTACTTCTCCTCTATAGACTTTTGACACAAGGGAGTCATATAATCCTCACAAAGTGAAGCATTAGCAAGCCGTAATACTACCCACACTAATAAGAAGCAGCAAGGAGAAAAAACACAATTCAGATCAGAATATTCTCAGAAAAATTGTGAAAATGAGCTAGAACTGTCCAATCAGGATATATTAATATATTATCCAAAGTGAATGAACAAAAATGTATAAAACAGACTAAATGTACCACAAAAAGAAATAGAACTCTCTAGAGCTTCATTTCAGTGTGTAAACATGACCTGAATTAAACGAGAAATTATGTTTTTGCCTCATAAGAGAGGCTCATTGTTTCGAGTGTTTTTTTCACAATGGTGAAGACAAGAGAGCACCACAGTTGCTGTAAACAAAGAGACATAACAGCTGTAAAGGTTAGATGGCAACTGCAAAAAAAAAATAATCTTAAAATCCCAGTTTCGTCAGCTTCTAATCAAGGCGTTTCACAGTTATAAAACTGTTAAGATGCTTAAAGGAGGTGTTACAGAGGAAAGTCAGTGGGAGAGGTCTGTTAGGGTGGGTGGGGATTGTGAGGGAAGAAACACCAGACGGGACATCTGAAGAGCTTCAGGCTGTTTGTGAGAGGTGAAGAGGCGCACCATCGTGGCAGGAGAAGATGAAAGAACCCTATTTAACACTAAGTTTAAAAGATAACCTCAAGACAAATGTTAGCAAAAAAATGTAATGGATAGAAAAAACCAAGATAGAGCTGTGTGGGAAAGCGGTGCATTGTTTTGTTTTATTGTTTGTTTTCAATCACGTGAAGGTCACATACTTTCAGTTAAACCAAAATGGTCCTGGTTACGCAAGGACAAGCAACACGTCGTCCGAGTACACACTAGATAACGTAAAAAATATGATGGCACGCTATCCAAGAAAGATTTAAAGTTTAAATTGGACAAATACGCATCAGTTCCCCGATCTCGAACTACCTGGCAATTCAGATGAGATTGAGATGAAGCATCAAAAGCTTAGAGGCAATAACTTTATGTTGATGGATGACAGCAGTTGGGATTAAGACCCTTCATGACAAATTTTGCAATTTTTTCTGCTCATTTAGGTATACATTTTGATATTTTTAGAGTATTGTTGCTATGTCTTGTCATGATTGCTGTGGTTGTGTCTCTGAGCCTTAGGTGGGGGGTGGAGCCTGATTGGCTCCAGCAGGCCTAACTGTATCCTATCTGCCCTCAAAAGGAGCCTATTTCTTAAGGACCTGCAGGAGCTCCAGACTCTGCCAGATTGTCCAACTCTTCTTGTGGTAATCCGGCCTCCTCCTGCATGTTGCGCTTGGTAAAACTAAAAACTCTGAACTTGCCTGTTTCTCTGTAGTGACCAATCACCAGCCACCACCGGCTCAGCACCACCCCTCAAACCCAGATACAAGCCCCCCTTCCAGCTCGGACTTCACCTGGTTCCCATAAGATATCTACTGATACATTTGGACATTCTTTCCCACTGGAAATGCCACTAATCATCTCCCTCTCCTCCCAGAGGTTCCCGAACACCCGGCTCACCAGTCCTGCCTCAGTCTCTGCCAAATAAATTCTGTTTTTTCCTCCCGTTCTCACACTTGTCTGCATTTTTCCAAACGCTAGGCCTAGCCATGTCTTTGGTTTAACCGTCTGTTTTGGTTTATCATGGCAGAGATTCTTCATAGGAGTTCAGTCTATGTTGTCTTCATCATAAGGGTTGTAAGGACATCCTGGTGAATGAAACAAAAACGTTAGCTTTAGTTTAAATTAGCTCAACTCGGGTCCTTGTCGGTTTCTTGCTTAGAAGCTGCAACCTCAACAAGTAAAACCCGAAAGCAGGAACAGCTTATATCACTCCATGAGCTTTAATTTACCCACAAATTAGCAAAAGCTAACAGAGCAGTACCCTTTTATCAAGCTTTTATCAAACTCTGGCAAGCTCATTTTGATCGCAGTGAAAGATTTACAAGCCGCTTTTTTTTACATCTTTTCCTAAAATCTTTGTCTTGCTCTCCCTTATTAATGACCTCACAAGGAAGCTTTTAGTAAACTCAGTTACTTTCATGATTTGATAGATTTGCAAAGTCAAAAACAACAAAAACAAAAGGCAGCAATTTTCCAACAATCAAGAACAATTGCACCAATAAGCAAGGTCGACCATCACTTCATGTTACGCATGACTAAAACTAGCTTTCAGGTGACGATCTTGGGTTTTCAGTGGGGCAATAATCCAAAGCACATAGTTGGAAAGTGTGACAGTGTGGGTCCTGTCGCTATGCCTCAGATTGAT
>JAOXYM010000025.1:6245338-6257838 GCA_028567055.1 Leptatherina wallacei
AAAGGTAAAAAAAAAATGAAAAAAAATGAAAATAATACAAATAAATGAATAAATAAAAACATAAATTGGAAAAGAAAACAAACAAAAAAGAAAAACAGAGCACACAGTGAGCAGGAACAAGGTTTGACCAATAGGCTACTGGTTTGCTGATACTGGCCTGTTAGCCTCATTCCTGTCTGTTAAATATCAACATGCAGCCAGTGGTTGCTTAGTTAAGTGTCACACAAAGACTGGAAATAGGGGGAACCATTTAGCAACCCTCCATACAAAGACACTCTGTAAATTTTTTATATTTCACGAACCATTTCCTCACATGTATGTGTTCGTATGCAAGTCATCCAAAGTCTATTGATTCCTGTGGGGTGCCAAGAAGTTTGATCAGGCTAACAGGCAGCTAGCTTAACAGTCAGAGACTATATGTAGCTGACATTTATGAAAAAGGGAGTGCAACATATGCACTGGATGCATAGTTCACATCTTTTAGCAGTCTTCCATAAAATGACCACTGGGAAGTCTACCCTACTTCCACCGTTGTTGTTCTGTCACAGGACTGCTATGCACAGTCTGCAATAAACTAGACAGGAAAACTGCTACCAACTGGGAGAAACTGTTCAGTTTTCCTTTTGCTGAATTGAAGTTGATCCATCAAAACAAATCTCTTTACATTGAACACTATCAGGCATGGGTTCATCCATTTATGATAGCCCAAACACACATACTGTAAGTGGAAATGGGGTGTCACCGAGAGTTTCTAAACTTCTATTCGTTATGTAAGACGAAAACAATCACATGGTAGCCATGAATTTTATATTTCTATTGTTGTTTGTCATGGGGAAAAATCTGTGAGGCAAGGGTGAAAAGAAAAAACAAAACTAATCAAGTAGCCTATACCTCTTGAAAACAGATCAAAAAAATTCAGGGAGTCAGATCTTTAGTGTGGATATATGTTTTTTCTTTATAGCCTTACTTGCTTACTTATGCATAATCTTTAAAATATTTTGCAATAATAATAAGCTATGTGCTTCAAAAATCCATAGTGCATCATTTGAAATAGTTTAACAGTGATTTACTAAAGGGGACAACTATCTTTAAGATAAAGAAAGTAGGCTATATATAAAGATTTAAATACTAATGATGAATTTCTGCATAAAGATGTATCAATGTCGGCCTTCAAAAAACCATATTGGTCAAACCTTGCGTATGTAAAGCTACAATCACTCAAAGGGCTGTATAGTATGTATCTTGAAGTTGAAGGGGTCAAAGATGTTGAAGGCATCATGTGATGAGCTTGACTGAGGACGAATACATAACATGAAGATTTTTAGCCACAGAAGGGGTGAGTCACTATATGGGGAGGGGGTGAGAAGATAAGGGCTCTGGGGTTACATTTAGGTTGCTGGATCTGGAATGACGAAGGATAACGGGGGTCTTTAACAGGTCAGTGTAGATGCCCCGTCTATTTATATGGTCGTAGGAACCTAGTTACTTTGGAGCGCAGCAACTTGATGAAGGAGCGAGGAAACATCTCTTTGGACTCCGCTGCTGTGTATTTGAAGTAGTTCTGGGGGTGGGCGAGTACATCAAACAGGGCTTTTATCAGGTTCTTGTCCTATAAGGAGGACATAAGGACAAATGATGTTGCATCTCTACACCAACTGCATGAAATAAGCATATTTCCAAGCATTTAAGTTTGTGTTTCTGCACTTTATGAACACATAAGTAGGCAATGTAATGCATCATTTAGTACCTTCAGTATCTCCTGGTGGTTTTCAGAGGCGTAAAGCCTACCATCTCGCACTATGTCCTCTATCAGCTGCTGGTAGTCCTCTAGAAAAGAGGAAAAAAATATTAAGATAAACAGAAATATTATTTTCTTAAGAAAGAGAATAAAAAGCAATGATATTGTTTACAGTCATGTGAAAAATAACGTACACCCTCTTTCAACTGTGGTTCTCACCAGCTCTTAAAATGAGGTAAATACAACCTCAGATGAACAATGACAAATGCCATGAAAAATTTTTTTAACTCTGCCAAAAGGTAGAAGCTGTGAGTGGAAAAAATACTTACACCTCATGATTTCAAGGCCTTGTAGAACCACATGTAGCAGAAAGAAGATAAGTCTAATAATTTCTTTAACGATATGATCAGTTTCACATCGTTCTCTCTTTGGAGTTTTCCTGGCAGCCCTACCAAAAAACCAATTTATTCAGTCTTTTTCGAATTGGACTGTCATGAACTTCAGCATTTAACATGCTAACTGAGACCTTTAGTGCCTGAGGTGCAGTTTTTGGGGTTTTACAGTTTCTCTGAGCGATGCACAGTCGGATTTTGGAATGAACTTGCTGGGACGTCCACTCCTGGGAAGATTACCATTCTTACTCTAGAATGATGGACTCTAAATTGTCTGGAAATGAGCTTATAACCCATTTTAGATTAATGAACAGCAAAGTCACAATATTTGTACTTCCTTTTTTGTGACTGCATTATCACTTAATTCACACTGCTGCATGGAACTGGAATCTGTGGAACTGTATTGAAGCAGACTCACCATCATAGGTAACATAAGGAACCTGGAAGCCTTTGCCACTGTTGCCCTCATTGGATTTGAATTGGATCCAAAGCTTGCGAGAGCGAGAGGTGAAAGCAATGGGTCGCTCATAGGTCTGACATGTCTCGTAGGTTGTGATGGAGGTGGAAAGAGCTGAAGGAATAGTACAAAAATGTTACGATCTTCCACATCTTTGTCTTATTTTTAGCATCTGTTAAAGTTCAAAGCTCCAGAAACAACAAGTAAATTAGACATGATTTCAAACAATTTTGTCAAACAAATAGTTTGAAAACTATTCTGCTCTGTCGCTGAATTAACATTCACTTCTTCATGTAAACTGGATTACTGCATAAGTCATGTGCAGATGTCAGCTGTGGGACTAAGGCCATGATAAGTACAGCAGCAGAAACAAACTAATAAATTATAGATGTATAATGGAATTTTGGTAAGTCGCTTTGGATAAAAAACATCTGCTAAATAACTAGTATGGTACTTTTACACTTTTAAATGTGTGAACTTTTTGTCTTTGCCTTAATTAATTTTGCTTGTTGAGTGGCTTGGAAAAAGCAAACCAGGTCATAGGGCTGCTTTGAGCTCTGAGACTGCTTTATGGATCTTTAACAAACAATAAGTCAAGTAATTGTGAAAATAATTTGCAGCTAAATGAAAATAAGCATGTGTTGCAGCCTTCTATGTGAAAGGCTATTATATATCAGTGAATATGCTTCATTTATACTATTACTAGGGTTGGAAATCAGAAGCCAGTTCCATATAGGAATTGGCACGGAAATGACTGGTAATAACAATAAAAAAAAAATCCAGTTTAAACTCTTATTAGGTCCTGAATGAGATACTTAGGGAAAATGGAAGGACTGTCATTTTACTGTTAAAGGAAGCCTCTCTGAGAGTGCGGTTTATATCCCTAGGTGTCACTACATCCCACACAAGAGACCTATAAATGGAAGACTGTCTTCCTCCAAACTAGAACCCATGAAAAACATGACCCAAAATTATGCATATGAATAATATGTAACCCCTAGTGGCCGTGAAAGCAACTGCATGTGAGGTATAAAAATGGAGTTGAAGAAGGTTTAGTAAGTGTTGCGTTGTAAAAAGAATGTATTTTAGCCTGAACCTTGACTGCTTTCTAACCCTCACTAAATAATTTGGATTTATAACTCACAACAAAGTAGCTCAGCAGCTTCATGTAACTGTTTTAAACAAATGATTAGAAGTGCTGCACATAAAGTGCCATCTCACCTCTCTTCCAACTGCTTTATGACAATTGTGTGACTTCTTAAAGCAGGGGTGTCAACCTCAAATACACGGTGGGCCAAAATGTAAAACTTGGACGAAGTTGAGGGCCAACATTAAAATCTGTTAAAAAATCTTCCTCCAGATAAAACAATGAACCTTTTCATTTGGTTTGTGGACATGTTGACATTCCTATTCCTATTTTAATCAAAACTAAACTAAATATGCAGTCCATCAACATACATTAAATGAGCCAGTGTATAACTTTTTCACATTCTCGTCTTTCTTTACCGCTCTTTCTCATGACCAGCACGTCTCCACATTCGTCTTCCATCGGGAGGAAGATCTCTGGAACCACGATGAGGATCCGCCTCTTGTGTGGTGGGTTTATTGTCCAGACGCAGTCCACGTTTGAAGGGTAATCTCCAGGGTAGTTAGGAGACTCAATGTAGCCAGTGTACTCTCCCAGTTCACCTCCACACTGCTGGTCTGAAGATTAGAAAACAGCAACATAAGTCATTTTAGAACTTTGATAAACAGTTACACAACCACTAAGCCTGAGACATACTGTCTAAGTCATTAGCCGCTTTGGATAAGCATGTCGGATAAATAATTTATAAGGAAATTAAATAGAACATGAAGAGCATCATTACTTTTGCAGTGGGAAACATTGGTGGCACCATCAAAGTCAGTTGTGGTATTCCCTGGGCATGTGATGCAGTAGTTCTGGCCAAACTCAGACTGATAGGTCCCCGCGGGGCAGCGGATACAGCGGTGGGTGGTGGAGTTGTAGTAGTGTCCAGGAGCACAGTGGACTAAGAAAAAGGAGATAGTCAGGGCATACACAGTAGAACTGAATGAAGATACATTAAACTGCAAAACATCAGGCCAACCAATTATTTTATTCATATCTGGTTTACAGAAAAGGCATTTGAAACTGTGAGGAAGTGGTTTCACGGTCACAAGTGGGTCATGTGAACATAGACAACAAAACCTGGCATCATTTGATGAATTGCACATAAAGAGACACATTAATCTCACCTCAATCAGAGTCATGATAGATGCAGTTAAACTAGATTTGACTTATTTTAGTTATTTTGACTTAATTTCCAACATAAAAGTCCTGTTTAGTCCTGTTGCAAAACTGAGTTGTTTAGATGTTTCTGTTTGGAATAAAGTGATGGCTTGACAGTGCTTTCTGTACAGCTGCACTGCTAACAGCTAAAAAACTATAAAATAATCAACTACTAAAACACTTTATTATCTACATGTCTCTAATCTACAATAAATGAATAGATGTGGCTGCTGGGAAAAATGCCACAATGATGATTTAATAGTGAACTTTGTAACCTACAACTGTATAAGCAAGAAATCTGAAAGGCATACTGTCTAATACACACAGCCACAAAGCCTAACCTTTAGCCTCACAGTCCCTGAAGGAGACAGATCCTTCGTACTTGGTCATGAGGCCTCCTCCGCATGGGAAGCACAGAACCCGACCTGGTTCTGGCTGATAGGAACCCAGAGAACAGGATTGGCAGGGGCGGAACCCGTCAGCAGAAGAATGACCTGCTGGACACTGACCTGTGGAACAGAAAATATACCTTTTTTATTTTCATCTTCTTTCTTAAAAAGGGATTGAATGAATGACAATCATAGCAGGAAGGATCCTAAAGTAAACATCCTGTACATCCGGTGGCTACATGAGCTTCTGCCGGTTGTCCTACTTCTGCAGTCAGTTAAGACATGTATTTTATATGAAATGGTGATTCTAAAACCAATAGAAGTATGAGTATGCATGGTCACTTTTCCCATGACATCAGCTCTATAATGAAATGGTGACCTATCTAGGATGAATGCCAGTCTTACTCAGTGTCAGCTGGGATTGGCCCCAATCTTTTGTCATTGAGAAGTGTGACAAATGTGAAAAATTGCTTCAGATACTGTTTTAAATTAATATTGGAGGCTTCGGAGCATCATTATCTTGTTCTTCTTATCACGTATGTCAGAAACAAATACAGAGGAACTGATTTTGGGAGTTTTGACCTGAGCAACTTCATTGTTCATTTAGAAAATGTAAACAAATTTAGAATTTGATGATCGCAAAGCTCTCAAAAAAGTTCAGAAAGAGGCAAAACAAAGACAGAAAAGATGATTCTCTGGCAGAACTTGGCAAAAACTGGTGAGTCACAACCCATCTTTCCTCAGAAAGACAAACCTTTTGATTGATGATCATTTTATACCCAATTCTGACACCCTCACCATTCAACAAATAATCTGGGGATTGCCGACTTTACCAGAATGCAGTAACTTTTACATCCTGTATCAGGATACAATCAGTTTAGAAAACAAATTTCAATCATAAATTGCAAAGAATTTAAGTCTCTCAACATCTAATGCAAAATATTTTAAAAGATTGTGGGAGTGCATTAAAAACCAGTGCCACAAATCACTGTGTGATGAACATAAACTTAGGGTGCATTCACACCAGGATAGTCCGGGGGACTCTGCTTGATTGGTTGGGGGAATTCTGAAAAATGTTGCACCTTCGTTTGGTTTGGTTTGCTTTCACACTGCAGACCAAACAACAACTGCTCGCTCGCTAGGAGCGATATTCCCCAAAACAACCACTGATTAAGAAGACAGAAGAAAATTGATTGGTGAGGACTGAAATTGATCAGGCCTCCATGATCATTATACCCACATGGGGTTGAGAGTATCTTGGAAAAGCACTGTCCCACAACAGTCCTTCACTGTATCCAAGTAACCTGATCGTATTCTACAAAGAGGAAGCAATATATTAACCTCAATCTCTAGACACAAGCTCATCTCAGATGAAAAGACAGTGAACATATGTTCTGTGGTCACACGAGTCTGTGTAGAAGATTTTATATACCTAGATAAGATCAATGACCATCGCATGGATGACTTGTATAAGGTACCATTAATGCAAAGATTTCTTCCAAAGAGGTCCGTGGTTATTTGAGCAGCACAATACCAGACCTCCCTCTTCATGAATTACAACAGCATGGCTTTATAGGCAGTGTATGCGCTCGCCGAGCCTGCCTTCAGTCCAGATCTGTCTTTCAGATTTGAAATTGCATGGAGCATCGTGAAGATGAGAATCAGACCACATTAACCACAGACTGTTAAAAAGCTGAAATATTGGATCCAGGAAGAATAGAAATGAAATTCTCTTGCAAAACTGCAACAATTAGTAATCTCAGTTGCCAAATAATTAAAAACGTAATTAAAAGGAATTGCAATGTCACACAATGATAAGCATGCATTCAACGGTGTGTTGCTGGTTGTCCTTTGCACTTGTGTCTGTTAAAAAGGTTCAAACATATTAACGAATTAAAGGTTGAAGTTTTGTTGTCTTTTATAAAACTTTTCTGGATTATTTGATTATTAATGTTCACGTTCTTATGTGTTGCTTATGTCAACTCTAATAATAATAATAATAATAATAATAATAATAATGATAGAATGGTGAGTTACCTCCACACTGAGACACATTCTTGGCACCAGCGATGCCCTGTCCGTCAGTACTGGGACATGGCTCACAGGACAACTGACCCACTGTGTCTTGATATGTTCCAGGAGGACACTGGACACACTGCTCCTGCTCCCCGCTGTAAAATGTCCCCACAGCACAGCTCACTGAGGAAAAAATGCACAGTTAAATAGTTTCTGCCGGGACAGCAACATCAAGATAAGTCATGAAACTGCAGACTTACCACACTTCCCATCTCGCAGGACTTGTCCCGTGCTGCAGGTCTCAGCTCCCTCTGGATTTCTGGATGGTTTCTGGGCCACTTCATACTCTGTTCCAGAAAACTGGATGTAGAACTGCTGTTTGTTGATCGACTTCCTGAGCGTCCGCATAGCATTCTGCAACTTCAGCTTCATCCTCTCCCGCACGCAGTCAAGGTTACAGGAGTCTGAGGCAAAGATTTTCAGACATGAAAATCATTTTCAGAAGACAGATTTTCTTTCAGATTACAGTGGTCTCTTGTACATCTGAAGCATATGTCTACTATACAATTTTAAGTGGAGTTAAAACAAGGAAGACCACCATACCCGAGGCTTCCTCCTCTTTCATCTCCATCTCAAACTCGGCAGTGATGTGGGAAACTTCTTTTGAAGGAGATTTGCGTCCTCTGCGGCGCTTCTTTGATGAGTCGCATTTGAGGTTGACAAAAGTTACTTGACAGTCATCTGTGCATGGGAACTGGCCTCCTTGGAGATGAAAAAAAGATAGAAGTTGAAGTATATTTAGGTATATTATTTATATAGCACCTTTTAAACCTTTGATTACAAGAAACAAGTAAAACCTGCGATAACAAGATTAAAAAAAAGGTTAAAAAAATAACTTCAAAAGAAACATGGAAGGAGTTAATGTTTTACTGATCTATTTTGGAGCCTGGTTGCTTTTGCCTTTATAGTAAAGAAGGATGCCTTGGAACTAAAATTTGACACTAGTGTTGTGACATGATATGGAGCCTTTGTGAGATGCTTTGTTGCAGAATTTTGTGCAACCCCTTAATAACCCCCCAAAAAAGAAAAAAGTATTTTACAGATCATGAAGAGGAAAAATAATATAATCACTTTGTAATTTGCATTTCTAAAAACAATTACCTTCACAAGTCTAAACATGCAAATGAGTCTGCAGCTGAAATTAATGGCTTGCCAAGCTTAATGAGCTGTTGCACCTGACTAATTAAGATGAAACATGGCTCCAAACAAGAGAACTAACAGTGGAAACAATAGAAAAGATTATAAAACTATTTTCAGAAGTGAATTCAACACAGGAAAAAAAAAGAGGTTGTTCTCACTCAGCTGCATCTTAAATTTGGAACGAGTACAAACAAAATGGGAAGGCTAAAGAGGGAAACATACAGGTAGACGAAGGACAATGTCAAAGTATCAAAACAAATGGGGAAAATGACACCTAGGTTTTCTCCACATATTTTGTATCATCAGCTAAGGAACCATTGGACAGTGAATATTATTAGGAACCTGATCTGGGAAACAAAACCCCAAAAAAGAAAAAGTTTGCGACATAGAGTTGCTGAGTTCAGCTAAACAATTATATATTGTAGCTACATTTCAGATGTTTTCCAGGCTTCACAGATAAATAAAGCAGTGTACTATCAGTATATCAGTGCCATATAGGGAGCATATACAAAAGAGAACAAAGTCCATGTATAGATCCCGAGGAACCCCAGAAGTCAGAGGTTCCAACAGTTGCTTACACTCTCAAATCTTTAAGTTAAAGATATGCAACTCAAATTATGCAATAGATGTGTCTTTAATGACAGATTTTCACATAGAAACAGAATACACAGTAAAGCCTGTAAACTGAGACAGAGGAAATGTTGCTGATGCAGGACTCTGATCGGTTTTCACCTTGAACGTTCTGTTTTGATGAATCTCTGTGTTTCTCCTTGTTGCGAGGCCTCAGGTGACACTTGGCGTCTTTGATCTTAAACTTGGCCTTCTGCTTGATGGGTGGTGCCAGTGTATCTTTATTCACATACAACAGAGAGAAACAACATCTTGTTACACATGACGCTGTAGTGAGAGTTATGGCTGTCAAAGATTAGAAAGGCTAGTTATTTTTTTGTCTTAATTGATCAGATTTTGGTCTTGATCTTTGTTTTTCAATCTTCTAATGTGATTAGTTGCCTCTTTTCAACCAGATATAAGGAAATGAAGGATGGTATTTGAGTATAAGTATACTTTATTGATTTGTTTCTGGTTTCCAATGTTGGCTGTGTGGTATCAAGAAATTCATTTTAGATAATGCTGCGCCTAACACTATGTGTATGAATAAACTGTACATTCTTTGCAAACGCATGTCTACATTTTATTGCATTTTGCTGCCACTTGGGGGCAGTATCACAATTATGTCTAACAGTCTGAGCTGGAGGCATTTGTTGGTTGTGTTATTGCTGTAGTTGGTGCTTTAGATTTGCTCTGCAGTGCTGTGAAAAACACCAAAAAGTCAAAGTGGAAAAAGATCCACTGGTGAAGTGTCAAATTCCTGTAAACTGTCTTTGTTTGCTATGTATGTATTTACCGTCAGGTTTTGGAGAAGGTTTCGAAAGTGGAAACTGTTTTAACCAGCTGAACTGGGTAAGGGGAGAGTTTGTTGTTCAAAATGCAAGTTGCAGGAAGCATTTTGCACTCATCACTGGAGTTCTCGCATGCTACATTAGCTTAGTTTACTGTACCAGCACAGGTGGGTAAACCAGAGGTGGCATTCCTCTTCTGAGGGGTTTTACCATGCTGAACGGGCACTCCACAGCTCAGTGTGTAGCTGTTCTCAGAGTCTGCAAGAAACCAACACACAAGTAAAAAAAAAAAGTGAGAAAAGACACATCAGGAATGATTATCACAAGAGTTTAGGGAAGTCTTTAATGTCAAACAGGGTGATAATGTAAGCCACTGCACAGCTGTGGGAGTTGAAAAGAGTTTTAAAGATGTTTAATGGTGTTATCATCCAGAAACAAGCCAAGAGAAATATGTTTTAAAACCCTGATTGCAAAATAAAAGCCAAAATTAAAGAACTATGAATCTTCTTTTTCTCCCTTGATGCACATGCACACGCAAAGATGCATTTCATGTTCAAAAAGAGGGATGAAGTCTTTGGAAATTATAAAAGTGAGACAATTAAATAAGAGCCAAGGTTACATCCAGCCACAGGAATTTACATGGCTCCCACTCCCTAAAATTAAAAGGTACTCCAAAAAGAAAGAAAAACAAATATTTCACTTGATTCTCCAGAGCTATCTATCATTTTCACACAATGACTGCCAAGTCAAACTAAGCGAAGGCCGAACTAAGGAAAAAACTGCATGATCAAAGAATGTGATCAATCTACAGATGCCTGTTAAGTACTATCACAGGAGAGACTGGGGTGCTGGCCAAACGGCTGGAACGGGGAAGCCAAGAAAACCTTGGAGAGTGAAAAACACATCAGTCTGTGCAGAGAGCCCCCTGAGGAGTCCATAAATACAGCGATAAATAGTACAAACAGCTTCATTAAGTGAGAGGAACAAGAAGATGCAATGGTTAGCTTTGACCACCAGAGGGCAACCACTTGTACTGCATGGAAACAAATACATAGGCCATGTTAGTATTGTAGAGAAATTATTTTGCTGAACACCCAACACATGAATATTTGTATTACTTTTTTTCAATGTATAATAAACCGAGAGCTCATGTGCTAAGATAATCCAAAGAAAACAATGCAAATATATTAAATGCATAGCTGAGAATGAGTAAGGAAATGAAAGCAATGCCTGTCTGTCTGATTATAACCTGAATATTTTGTGTTTGTTAACTGTAGACTGGTCAAAACACATAACTTAAAGATACCACCCCAGCCTTTTGGGACTGCTAGATGCACTTGGCATTTATGTATCCATTTACTTATTTATTTATTAACTACAGAAGGAATGAGAGAGAATTTTGTGTGTGCACCTCATTCTCTAAGTCATGTTAAATTACCAGTAAGGGGGGGGGGGGGCACCCATCAAATCGATGTAAAAAAAAAAAATCCTTTCTTTTGTCTAAAGAATAAGGATAAAGTTTCAGTTGTGACATTTAAATTTTTCCTATTCAGTCATGAAATGTTTAGAAAACCAAAAACTCCTTTAATCCATCTTTATTCTGCAAACATGAATAGTGCTTTTACAAAGCTAATTTATAGCTTATATCTGTTTAAATCAATAACAAATTATATATTCAAACATTTAAGGAAAATTAAAGGAATATGTATTTAAAGGAAATGAATATTTAAGGAAAAAACATAATATTTGAATAAATTCATAGATGAATATAAGAAATTATCCACAAAACTAAAACCAAAATCAACAAAAAAAAAGACCAATATTCATACAAATCATAATATTTTAATACATCTCCTTACTATAGGTTGTCAGGTACAGGACAGGAGCAGGTTCAGTTTAAGGGAAGTCTCCAGGAAACAACAGTAAGTATCATTAAGTGATGGAATCACGACTGTGTTTGTGTACCTGCGAGAAACAGAGCGTTGGAGGGGCACGACAGCGAGCAGACCTCTGCCCCTCCGCTCTTGGTGCAGGTCAGTTGGGCTCGAGGCGCTGGCTTTCCGTTGGGTAGACACTTATCTGCCTCTGAGGAGCACACACACATATATCACACCTGTGTCAAAGCCTGCTTCAGGGAGTCCACCATGCCACACACTGACGAGGCCAAATGCCAACAAACATCGCCGGTGCTTACCGATGCAATCTTTCTTGTTCCAGTGGAGTTTCTGTCCCGGCGGACACACACACTCATAGCTACCCTGCGTGTTTATGCAGCCGTGCTCGCAGCTCCCGTTGTTGATGCTGCACTCGTCAACATCTAACAACACAGAAACCATCTGAGCATTTTCACCTTCTGTTTTTCTTTTCTTACAGGAGGTGAAAAATGATACTGTCTACCGTACAGAAACACTTGCTCATGAACAAACTACAGCTCAATTAGGCAGCCAGTTCCAAGCTGGTGAGCTGTTACATGTAAACATGTATGTAATAAATCTAAACACTCACCTCCACAGTGAGTGAGACCATAGAGGATGTATCCTTTGTTGCAGACACATTCATAGCTGCCTGAGTAGTTGATGCAGGTGTGGTCACAGGCTCTCTCAAAGGAGCACTCATTA
>JAOXYM010000025.1:6261414-6291058 GCA_028567055.1 Leptatherina wallacei
TGGGCTTCCCTGCTCAAGCTGCTGCCCCCGCGACCCGACCCCGGATAAGCGGAAGAGGACGGTACGGTACGGTACAATACAGCAGTTCACATTAAACCCTCAACATAACCTAATATGCTCAAATTTAACAGAAATTTAAACAAAGACGGCATATCCTATGTTGACACTGAACATGATCACCGTTTTAAAAAAGCACATGTTTGTCATTTGTTATATACAGTGGGGCAAAAAAGTATTTAGTCAGCCAACAATTGTGCAAGTTCTCCCACTTACAAAGATGAGAGAGGTCTGTAATTTTCATCATAGGTATACCTCAACTATGAGAGACAAAATGAGAAAAAAAAATCCAGAAAATCACATTGTAGGATTTAATGAATTAATTGGTAAATTCCTCAGTAAAATAAGTATTTGGCAACATACAAACAAGCAAGATTTCTGGCTCTCACAGACCTGCTGGAACATCTTCTTTAAGAGGAACCTCTGTTCTCCACTGCTGCCTGTATTAATGGCACCACTCAAACTCGTTATCAGTATAAAAGACACCTGTCCACAACCTCGAACAGCCAGACTCTGAATTCCACTATTGTCTTATGCTGCTGTAGCCCAGCTGCTTCATGGTTGGCTGTGCTGTGTGTTCAGAGATGCTATCCTACATACCTTCGTTGGAACCAGTGCTGATTTGAGTAACTTTCACCTTTTCATCATCTTTAACCAGTCTGCCCATTCTCTTCTGACCTCAGCAAGATATTTTGGTTCAGACACCTGCTGCTCACTGGATGTTTTCTCATTTTTGGACCTGTCTCCTGTCAATATTTCCTGTCAGTTATATAGCTCCACGAGTAGATTTTATGTCAAAATACTATATTATAATTCTAACAACATAATGAGAAGAAATAAAAAAGCAGAATGAGTAAAGAAAATGTAGCCCCAGTCACATGTATGAGAACTGCTCTCAATACTGCTCTGAAAACAGCTGGTGACAATTAGGTGTGTGATTGACAGCTGTCAGTCACTGACCTTCGCATGTCCGCTCATCGGTGAGAAGTTTGAAGCCTTTTTGGCAGCTGCACTCGAAGGAGCCCACCGTGTTTCGGCAAAAATGGTCACAGCCCCCGTTGTTCTCCTGGCATTCGTCAATATCTAGATGGAGAAAATGAAAGAAGGACAATGGAAGCCCGGGAATAAAAAACTTCTGTTTGTAGCGTGATAGCTTGACTCCACCTGATTCACATAAACGGGACATAAAGGTACATGTCAGGGGAACAGATTCAACAAAACAAATGAGTAAACCTCCAGTTTAAACTGGTTTAAAACACACATTCACACAGGAAAATGGGTAACCAATAACATTTAATCTCAGTTTCAACTTTTCACTTGCTAGTTTAGGATGCTTTTGTCTTCCATCCCATGACACACTAATTCCCTGGAACACAGAAAGAGGAAAAGATGTTATCTCTGATGAAAAAGGCTCCTTCACTATGATGCTGACCGGTAAAATGAATGATTACTGCCTGGTGTGCAGCCACAACATGTGTTATGATGCTTCATTAAATAAAACAGGCACGTTTTGTGGCGCTGGGAGAGAGCGTCTGTTGAATCCCTGCAAAATGAAATTTGGACACCTGAACTGGAGCCCAGGCGTGCGGCAACGATTCAGAAGCACAAATTCTGAAACATTAATAAGGGGAATGCAATCGCCCCAGAGGCACCACGTTCGCTGCCAACCGCAAACCTCGTGGTGGATTTGGTTGCAGCCCCAACCCTCCAGCCTTAGTTCCTTGCCTCGTTTAGCTGAACATGTCCTCAGATGAACCTGAAAACTGCAAAATCTTCTCTTTCTTCACTGGTTTGTAGTATGAATACATTCTGCTACTTCACACCACTCCTTCAGATCATGAAAACTACATGTACATCGGGGGGGGGGGGGGGACTTTGGTTTAGATAAGTAGAGCAAGTAAAAGAGGTCAGGCTGGAAGGATTAAAAGGGTGGGGGAAGACCAGGTAGGAAGAAAAAGAGAAGAGGAGGAAGAGAAGATGAGGGGCAGGAGCAAAGGAGGAGACGGGACAATAGTCTGGTAGATTACACAGCCTAAGCCCTTTTTGATTGGTGCTCTAAGTGATGGAAAAGTGAGGGATTAACACATACATCCTTTAAGCTGAGGAAATAAGTCGAGCAAGACACCACAGAAAAAAAATGAAGGGGTGGGACAATGGACGGGGGGGGGGGGGGGGGGGGGGGGGGGGGGGAGGAGGGGGGGGGAGGAGAGAGGACAAAGGAAAGAGGAACTGTAAAGAAAATGGAAGAAAGCAACAAAGGGTTGAACGCTAAATCGGGAGAAAGTAGTTGGGAAAGAAGGGAGACAGGAACATAAAAAAAAGAAAGAAAAACAGTCCTGAGAGGAGGAGAGGGAGGGACTTATTAGGCTGAAAGAGCAGATGAAAGTAAGATGAGGGATAAGTTGAGGTACTAATATAACATAAGTCAGAATTTCACAATTGGAGCAATTATGCTCCAAACTTTATTTTGGCTTGAAAATTGTCAGAAGATGATGTTTTGGTTTGGTAGCGTTCCGTCATGTGACCGGAGCCACCACCAATGAGTGTTACTCTGTGGAGTCCATGAAGATGTAGGCTTTCTTATTTCAACACTTAAACTCTGACCATGAGTTTTTATCATTAAACTGAGTGAGTTTGAGTAAAGTGGAATAGTATGTAACCATGGTAGTAGAAAATTGAAGGCACCATGCAGATTATGCAGAACTGGATTTAAATTGGTTTGACTGGGTCTTTCATGAATGGTGGTATGTCTCTTTGCATTGGCCCTGTGATGGACTGGTGATCTGTCCAGGGTGTATGAATGGATGGATTTGACTGGATCTCCATAAAATCATTAATATTAACGTAATGTGTTGCAAATGGACCACAAACTGTGGGACATTCTGCAAAAGTGACCTTGAATCACATCAAAACTTCTACTTGTATCACTATGATTTTTATATATAAATTTCAGTTATTTTAGACATTAACTTAAAGTAAATCATCTTTCCTGGTTGAATGTCTCTGAACTATGACAACAATAAAAAAAGATCCGTAATTGCCCCAAAACTATCTTCCACATAAACAGCCGTCATAAAACAAGGAACATATCAACACCAAAAAAAGAATTATGTCATCCTATTACATGACTTTTTAGCCATGTTGGCTTCACAAACAATATGAGAACACAGGCGAGATCAACTCCCATTTCCTTAAGTTAAAAAAGTTTTTTGGGGGTTTCTAATAATTCAAAATCAAACATTTCACATACTTGCCATGTGTCACTTCAATCAGTTGTATGCATTATTACTGCTATATGCAATATCTGCATCCAGATATTTTTCTCCCATCACCTCAAAAAGTGTCAGCCTCCCATGAACAATGCATATATCATAAAAACAAGCAACAGTGTGAAGTTTAATCAGTTAAAACGCAGCAAAGGTGATGGCAAGAGGAAAGAGATGTCAGTTAACACTGACTCTCAAATAGCTCCCGGTGTATGATAGGGGGCTTTATGAAACAGGACTTCACTTGGCCACTATGTTTTCCTTCAGAGTATACTTAGTCCTCCCTGGCCTGCTAATCTCACTCTATATCCTCTGGGAGATATTTCTGAATGAACTATTAATCTAAATATGGAGCTGAGGCATGAATCCACAACAAGCTGGCTGTGTGCTGTGGTAAAAATGTAGTATACTTTGAGTCCCGCTGTGCCCTATCAGTGGCCTTAAAAGGGATTGCCCCAACATTTGGCTCAGCTAAAACAGATTCCACTGCGGCTGATGGAAAAATAATAAGGCTCAGAGACTTTTTTTTAATGGAGAAGGAGACAAGTAAGGCCATTTGAGTGCACTTCTTATCTAAAAAGTGTTATGTCATACCAGGAGAGATGCCCTGAGACTAACAATTATCTACTCTGGAAAGAATTTTGCTCGTCATTTGTTTTTATCCTAGTTTCTTTTATAAATTTTTATTTTCTTTTTTTATAAAATGCTTCTCTTCTCTGTATTTTCTCCTCTTATGCTTTGTTATTTTATGTCTAACCTGTGGTGAAGGATTTTTAAATCAGTCACAGTTATTTTTCCACTTCTCCTGACCTGGCTGACAGGGATGGCTTTCTTTGGGCACACACCCTAAGAAGACAACAGAAGTTAAGAGATGTTCAGGATTTTTTTTAGGTCATCATTTTGTGCATCTGGTGAATTTTGGGTAATCCAAATGTATGGGATGGAAACAAAAAGCTTTGGGCTTGAGTAAATCAGTTGTCATTTCTCAAGCATGTTAGTAAGCACCACACATATATATATACAAACTGAGAAACAAACAGACACCCTTCTCAAACATTCCCTCTTTTCCCATCGCCTCCACCTCGGTGCCTATGTAAAAACAGTGGCTACAACCCTGAGACTCCCCAGCACAGACAGACATGGCTTCTTAATTATCCTGGCAAATGCAAACACTGGCAGGACCACCACATCTACCCGTACTTAATGGCCGCTTTGGGGATGTCTATCCCATATAACGGGGTATAATTACCCTTAATGAAGCTTAAATATTCTTTGAGCTTAAGTAAATACATCAAGCCTCCACACATCTTGAAATGATAAAGTTTGGGGAGAAGAGAGACAGGACAGATAAAGGCAAGTCAGGGGGGAGGTGGGTGAAGGGAAAGGGTGGTTTGACGTGTGCAAAATCAGAGTGTTCTTCCTGCTCCCTTTACTGAAAACTGCTACTGTGAATCACTCTGCTGAAACATTGTCCAAGGAGCCAGTAATTTTATGGTCTTACAAATGTCTTTCATTCAGTTAATGTGGCTATTAAATCATGTTCTTGCAACCTCCTCCATGGGTCATTTTGCTGTGTTCATACACAGTTTGCAAGGAAAAACAAACTTCTAGAAAGATAAAAGGCGGTGGTGCAGTTAGCGTCGCTGCCTCACAGTAAGAAATGTCATGCTTCAGAATAAGCCAGGTTCAGTCTATAAGATGCTTGTGAGGTGTGAACATGCATGGTCATCAGTCTGTGTTGACCTGCCATGGACTAGTTATGGTGTACCCTGCTTATCATCCTGTATTAGCTGGGATGAGCTACTGCCCTTTGCAACCGTAAAAGAAAGGTATAGGTCCAAAGAAATATTTTTTTATTCTTTAGTGGTCATGGCAAAGCAAGAATAAGAAAAGTGTGGAGTCAAAATTAGCTTTGGTAATGTAAATCAGAAGACTTTAACAAAGTTGTGGGCCTTTAAGACCCTTCTGTAGAATTGTAACATTAAAATGGTGGAAAAGTTTGAGTATACCCGTGACCCTGAGCTCTGTGTTGTCAGGGGCATTAGCCTTTGGTAGGGTCTCTCCAGGTGAATTGGTCCTAAGGGATGGCTTGATGGAGGGATGGATGGATGGATGGCTAGCAGCCTTCAAGTGTTCAAATACAGTAGTACATAAACTAAAAGATCACCAAAGCTGTTTTACACTTTTCAAAGACCTGCTAACATCTTACTTTTGACTCCAATCTGAAAACATGTAATGGGCTGTCAGTCTCCTGTCAAATGACTCCATGACTTTGGCTTATACTGACACCAGCTTGGTTGGCACGGCACCAACTGGAACATTACACTTCTGTGTACATGCTCATTTAAAACACTGATGTGTTGTCGAGGCTAGAAAAGTGGGAATGGTTCACTTTTTATTTACAGAGACACCATTTAGTATGGAAGCTCTAAAACTGACGACAACAACACCTTGCTGACAAAACATATTCTCATTTATCGATTTACAGTATGTTGGCAGAACTGTTGCATGGGGTATTCATGCGCTTCATCATCAGCACTTCCCTCCAGGTCTATATCTGAATACTGAGACATAAACACACAAGATGTCCTTCAAAATCTTATGATAGATTTTCATAAGGGAGAGAATAAAACTTCAGACACGTTTTACATAAAAGAAATGAGAGAACCTTCTCCAACACTAAGACTGAGCTCAAGATCTGAGGTGTTCACAATCAATGAAAAGGTTGAGATTCAGGCCATAATTCCTTTGAGAAGTATTCATTGACATCCATAAAACAAGACTAACTGTATTCCTTCTCAAAGCATGATCATATTGTGAATATCAGTGAGCAAACTGAAGCTGGGAATCTGTGTAAAAGCACAAGCACAATGGTGTTTTTTCAAATCTAAAGTCTGTACTTCAGTTTGTGCATAAAGAGAGTCTGTCCATTGTATAATGTTTGATTCGGGATCCTGCATCAGCTTGCTGGTCTCATTGTAGAGAGTGAATGTGTCTGCAAAGTATTTCAAAAGCAGCTGTTTGTGCAGTTGTAGATCATGAGAACACGAATGTCTGTGCAAAATGCATTAACAGAACACCCAATAGTAATTCATATATTTCAGCTGGTTTAAGGCAGAAGATGGTCCTATTTGACACGTTTATAGAAGTGCTACTACTGCAGGATGGCTGAATAAACAGCACTTGTGCAATGCCTGTATGTGCGTTTGGCAATTTAAAAAAAAAAGAACAAAAAAAGAACAAAACTATGAATAAAAGCTGTTTGTGCACATGAATAGGTTCCAACATCTGGATAGCCAGGAGCCAACTTGAAGAAGGCATTTGTTAATGAGGACATTCCCAATTAGGTGAGCAGTACTGAGAAGCAGCTGAATCCCACTGAGAATATTCTGGTTGCTTTTTAACAATCACATGACGAAAACAATGACATTCATTCATATGTTAAAATGTGCACACTTATAAAGACATGCGGTGGGGATGCAATGTCTGCTATGCCATAGTTTCTTTCAAAAATACTCAACTTTCACCATCTGACAGTCATTTGTCACTTTCACTGTCCGGTCCTGCATATACTGCTGCACACACACGCACACACACACACACACTTACACACACATAAAGGCTGTCTCCTGAGATTCAGCTTGGACATTTATTCCAGACAATCAATATTTCCCTCCAGTCTTCGATCAATAGTTCCATCGTTTGCCAGGAGCTGTGTGTCTCTTGAACATCATGCAGCCTTATCATGCATTTCATATCTCTTGCTGACAGACAGGCCATCAGCTAGTTTCTGTAAATAGTGGGACACAATTTACAGATATACAGCAAGTCCAATTTAATACGACTCATAACCTTTTTAAAGCTATGATAAAAAATGACTTTAAGAAGATTTGAATGACCAAAATGTTTTGGAGTGCAGTACAATTCCAACTGAATATAAATGAAAGAAGATTATGTCTATCTGTGGACCTTTTCCATAAGCATTAAGCTGAATTAAGCATTCAGAGTCACTGTTTTGATGCTTGTTTGCTTTGTGGTATGTTATAAACTTGTGGTTGTGCTGCCTTCTTGGCCAGGTCACTCTTAGAAAAGACATTTCTAATCTCAATGAGGTTTTTATCTAGTTAAATAAAGGAGTAATGATTGTACCATGACTGAGAAAAAAAGGATAGATTACTCATCTTTGTCTGGTTTGTACAGCTTCCCAAAAATGTCAAGACATCAGCAAAATGAGACACAAAAGCAAGATGTTCCTCTCAAGTCTGACAACTTCTAGATAAATTAAACATTTTTATTGTAAAGAAAGAAATACATTAAACGATACAAAACATGTAATCAAACAATGCAATTTAACCATAGTGGGAAAATATGGTCAAATAAGATGATAAAAAAAAAATTATTCCAGTGGACTTTGCAGGGTTTATGTATTTATCAAACACTAAATATCAATAATAAAAAAAAAAACAGTACTCCTAATTAAAATTTTTAATTCAATCTACCGGTTGAATGGTGACCTCAGATATTAATCAAGCTTTCTGCCAAGATAAGTCATTTTAAAGTGAACTCATTGTGTAGCTATACAATGGAGACCATGACACACACACACACCTTCCACCCCCACCAGCTCTTCTGTGAGCCTCAAGGCTGCATTTAAGAAGACAACCCCAACTTCAGAGGAGTCCCTCACTGCTGCTGCAGTATTCAGCCCAACAGTGGACCCAAATGAAGAGCACTTGTACAGTAAAGTGAATGACCTCTGATCCCTTCATCTAGCCATGAAGAGCAGGACCAGGCGGCTATGAGATCGTCTATGATGGAAAATAAAACCTGAGGTGAAACAAACCAACCAGGAGTAAAAGACTTCCCACTTAAATCCCTTTTAGGCTTGCAAGTTGGAATGTGCAGCTAATACAAATACTGTACAAATTGCGTATCACAAGGAGGAGCTGTGTAGTTTTACCAAATATTTGCAGTAAAAAGCAATTAAACGGAATAGATTTGCAGAAACCCGAACCTCCATAAATAATTACGGATGGAAGACAGGGGTCTAGTTTTCTTGGAGAGCATTGGCTTCCTTCACCAACAGAGAGGACAGACATGAGGCCGGGAGGCAGCGTGTATTTATTCAGGTATTAAAGGACCCCAGCACAACAACAAACACTCCATGGGCACATGTGGGGTAAGGAAAACATTCAGTTTTATACAACAATAAAACAGCAAGTGATTTGGCTGGAGCAGTGACTGCTGGCCATGCTGCAGTCATGTAAGGTAACAATGAATAAAAAGTTATGATTAGGCTATTGTGCCTGAAAAACAATATTTGTTTGCCCTACTAATTTGGGTCCCCTTACTTATGCAACACCCAAGGTAACACAAGGGGAAATTATGTCAATACACCATCCTTTATTCCTAGAAATTTAAAATTCATCGCCATGCATGTATTTGTTTAATGTAGGCTCAGTGTGGAAACTGACTGAATAACATTCAAAGGGAACTCAAAATGTTTGAGGATGTGCAGAAAATGGTCGACTTGGATTGCAGACTTACAGAGTGGTTCAGTAATACACTGATAGGTAACTAAATCTACTCGGTTAGAGTATTTTGTTGAGCTTGTGGCTAACTTGAAATGCTGATATTGGATTCTAAATGCTCAACAGTTCTGGGTCTTTTGACACATTTTGTGTTTTGTGATGTCAGTCCAACATATTTTCAGTAGACGAATTTTCCGGACTTCAAGCAGGTCAGTCCAGCACCTAGATTCTTCTATGAAGCCATTCTGGTGTAACAGATGCAGTGTGTAGTTTAGTATTGTCTTGCTGAAGTAAGCAAGACCTCCCCTGATAAGGACGTATAAAGGGGAGAAAATGTTGCTCTAAAACCTGTATATACCTTTCAGCATTGATGGAGCCTTTCCAGATGTGCAATTTTCCGGTTCAATGGGCAGTAACGCACCCCCATACCTTCAGAAATACAAGCTTTTGAACTGAGGGCATTCAACAAATCATCCCTCTCCTCTTTAGTATGGACGATGCAGCTGCCCCTGATTTTTAAAACCAATTAAATATCCCACTATGCCGGAGTCCATTTTCAATGAGCTTTGACCTAAAAGAAAATATCAGTGTTTCTGGACCATGTTCACAAATGGCTTCTTCTTTCCATGAGAGAGCTTTAATCTGTATGGATGCACCAATGAACTGTGTTTACAAGTTTTCATTTCTGGAAATGTTCCTGAGCTCATGTAGGGATTTCCAGCACAGAACTATGTCCGTCTTTAATGCAGTGCTGTCTGAATGCCGACATCCAATACTGATACTCAGCTCTGTCCCCTGCACACCGAGATTTCTTCGGATTCTCAGAATCTTTATATGATATTATGTACTTTTGATGAAGGAAGATGAAAAATGTTTTTTAAAAGCAGGTTTTTTGCAGGTTGATGAACTTTTGCCCATCTTTACTTCTGAGACTCTACCTCCTTATGGTGCTCTTTTTATGCCTAATCATGTTACTGACATGTTGCCAATTTTTGTACCAGTTACTTTTCCAGCCTTTTGTTGCCCCATGACAACATCTTGAGGCATGTTGCTTCCAGAAAAATCAACCATTTTATTGTATGATTTTCCTTTTTCAAGTGCCTGTTAGCTTCTAGTAGAATTGATATCATCGTGTTCTTGTCTGTTTGATTGTGTTTACGTGTATCTGAATGACTGCGCATTTTCGGATCTTTGCAGGTAGATGAGGAATGCAGGCCAGTAAGGACATGTCTCAGGTGCCGATACACGCCGTGTACCTACTGTACAGAACTCCGACCACATGCTATCCACAAAAGCACACGGAACCACGTGCACACTGATGTAACCTACCAGAAGTTTGCAAGAGTAGAAAATGCAGTTAATGAGTGTTAATTACCACACAGAAACAGAGGCATACAGATATCCTAGAGTAAGATTTAACCTCCGATGTGCACCTCCTCATCAAACATCTGGAAACTGTTAAGAAAATGTCTCTAGTCTCTCTTTCACCCTGTTGTCAGCATGAAAACCCGTAATGAAACGCCTCCTCAGGTTGGTGCGTCTGTCATCATGAGAGGCTGAACTGCCTTGTCTGTCAGCGCAGATGAAAGGGCGTTTATCACACTGGTGGGTTTTTAACATGCCCTGCATAGTTTATATTGAAATGATTATGATAGACAGGCACGACAGGGCACATCCCATTGGTTTTTCAGCGAAGTAAATGAACACAGATAGACAGAGGAGAGGTGAGAGAGCTGTCTGTCACTACAAAGCATTTCAGTGGCACATTAGATGAGACCACCTCAGAGGGTGGCACTTATCTTGCCACAAACCACCGTGTCTCATAAAGCCCTAAATGTAAGAAATTATACCTCTGTATGTGCACTATAAAACATGGCTAACACAACTGTGATTACAACTGCCACTGAAGATAAAACATACCGCCGCATGCACGTATCCAAACAGAGTTCAGCACCACGTATTGATTAGTTCACTTTAAGCTTTCATAACTCTTCCTGCTGGTCAGGGTCACAGTTGTATGAACTAACAAATCCTGTAAATATTCCTGACAATAATGAATGGACTAAAGTGTATTTGAGTTGGGTCAGAAGTTCAAAAAATGTGATGCAGCTTTGAGTAAAATGGGAGGAAAAAGCCTTTTGTACTATTATTGTCCTAAAGACAAATAAATGAATGTCAGGGCCATGAACAACAGACTCTGGACCCTCCACAGACCCGAGCAGAATAATCTTACATATTCCACAACTTTTTATTTCTCATTTCCTTTAACTTTCTATGCTTTGAATATTTGAATAATGGCTAGGCGGAAATAAAAAAAACAAAAAGCAGCAGATGGATCGATGAATTCGCTGGACTAGTTCTGGAAGCAAATGCGAAACTACCTCAAAGTCAAAGTAAAGTTGAAATACATCTATATTCTGAGTTTTTCACATCACAGACAAATGTGCTGTTAATCACTTAGTCAAACATGAATGATCAAAACGAGGAGGTAAAGAAAATTAGGTCTGAATGTGATGGAGAAATAAGTAGTGCTTTCAGATCCTACCGGGACAGATCTGAGATCAAATCTGAGATCTGTGAACCGCAGTGATGGCATAACAGCTAAGATGAAACACAATGTGCTGCTCATTTTAACCTGAGCAAACTGCTTCGATGTTAAATCCTAAACATACCCAACAGATATGAAAGATTTCAATCACCTTCCAGTGGTGGATTTAATTATCAACATTGCTAAATTGTGAAAATTACACTCTCATGGCAGGTATGAACTGTGAGGATTTTTCTCAGTAACTTTACATTGCTGGTTGGATGAGTACAACATTGGAGAGAAACTGGTTGGATGTCGTTGGATCTCAGGTGTCAGCGATCTAGCTTAAGTCTCTCATTAACTCAGAATGAAGTGTGATCTTGATGGATTGAATTCTGGATTAGTACTTACTTTTTCAATGAAATTGCCCGACTAATAGAGTGTGATATTGTGATTGATTGTCTCTATAACTCCAAGCATCAGGTCTTACAGCATCACATCCATGTAAATTCTGCTGCCCTCGGACCCGATGGCTCTGCTGGTGGCTTTTCAGTGACACCCTTTGAAAATGAATCCAGTTTTTCCTTGTCTTCATTATTTCTTCATCGTTTAAAAAGACAACCCAAGTTCTGCTAATTCTGGTGACCAGGAAAGATGCATTTCCATGATGAAGAACAGTTAGCTCACTAGTTGTTAATCTGAGGCTAACAGATTGTAACCATGGAGTTTTTGTCACATCAGGAGTTTTTTAGGTGTAGCTGAAATGAAATAGGACAGATGGTAGACAGAATTACAGGAAGAATAATTTTCTGAATCTATGCGAGCTGAACCTTTAACATAAACCGGTAGCTTCAAAGGCAGGGATACATAAATAAAATGTACGTAGTCAGGTCTATCAGCCTTGGAGCTAATACCCACTTGTTGCCCTTTGATTACTGTCTCACTACTAGTAGGCTAATTTAAAGTAAGCGCTCTTAAAGGTTACTAAAATGTCTCGTTCAAAATTCAAACTGTCCTTTTTCTCTACGTAGTTTTGATTTGACACAATATGTAAATCTATAACACTTAGGAGTCCTGAATCTCCTTGTATGGGCTTTGTTGAGCTTTGTTTTTGCATCAGTGTGAACTTCAGTATTATGCACAGGTAGATGTGTGCTGCTTGCGTGGTGTCTCTAAGCTCCCCTCGGTGCTAGATTTATGAAGCCTGAGGGGTAATACGCAGCCAAATTATGTGGGCGTGGGACAGCCAGCCTGCACCCCAATCCATCTTCTCCACTCAACTCAGGCCCAGAAAACAGAGGGGAACATTTCATTTTTCCACAAACATAAATGCTGGGTTCTGTTAGGACCGCAAATTACCTAAAAAGACAGAGAGGAAGTGTTCATACAAGCTGCTGGGCTTTAGCCTGACAACAGAAGAGATGTTCTTCCAGGAAAAGGATGCAGTTTTTGCATATCTTTCATCAGTTGATTCTGTTAGAGAGGTTGCCAAATCCTTTTCACTTCCAGTACATGCAGCAAACCCAACAATGTTCTCAGATATTTTTATTTGATAAAAACATCAGCGCTTTCAGCAACACATGTTTATGGTGAAGTGAGAGAGCCTCCTTGTAATTGTAGTGAGAGCAAAGGTGGAAGTTAGGTTAGGTAAGAGTAGGATGGAAGGATGGATCTACATATACATGCTAACTATTCTCAGAAAAGCTTGGACATTAGTTGAATAGTTCAATAATATCAAATAAATGGATTAAATGGTTTAATTCTAATCAGTAGACTATACTGAACAAAAACAATCTAATTGTAACACAAGGATGTTTTCATGTGTACCTGTAACTGTAAAGAAAATGTTTAAAGGTATTTTGCTGCATCTTAGAAAAACTGTGGGGGGAGCTTACAGGCTAAATAAAAGAGGACAGAAATTGGTTGTGACATAGGTTAAGGTTTCTGTTTGAACAACACATCTAATGGAAATGGGATTTAAATCAAAAATATATATATATATATATATATATATATATATATATATATATATATATATATATATATATATAATGTATAGGCTTCATTAAAGAGATGATTAAAGAGATGAAACAAAAACATGTTTGGTGCATCCTCAATAAAACATAATGATGGCCGCCTGAAGAAAAGAAAACTTCCTACATTCATCAAAGAAATGGGGGTTGATGTCAGGTAAAGGAGCAGGAGAAATCCCAGGTAGTAAAAAAATTTTCAGCCCAAATTTGGCCTTGACTGATGGCATTGACCAAATGTGAGTCTAGCTGCCAAAACTCAGTCACATGACCATCACGTGTGGTCCACAAGGAAATTGCCATAAGGAAGGCTTCCTGTATTAGGACCAATTCTGGCCATAATTGAGCCATAAATGCCAAAAGTAGCTTAGATTTAGCCCAAACATGTCTGCTCTCCGGGATGGAACATCACACTGAAATTTGATCATCCCAAGCGATGCTGAGGTTATCTTTCAGCATTAAAACGTTTCATTAAAAAATACATTTTAATTACACAAAGAGGAAACAGAGAAGCTGTCAATCTGAGTTCAAATCTATGGTGGAAATGGATAGAAATGGTCAATGTCAAGATTCAGTCCTGCAAAACTGATGTCAGATGCTATACAAGAAAGCTGGAGCCTGATTGGTTAAGAGTTAAGTTTTAATGAGTGAAACTTGTGATTTCTCACAATTTTATTCATTTTCTTAAAGGTATGTTTCAGGAAGCCAGAATGTTCAGCTTTTAAATAGTCCTGTGTCATTTGAGTGATATTTTTTTTTCTTTTTAATTAAATTAAGATAAAATAAAACAAATCTACCAACAGTGGTGATTCCATTATTTTTGCCAGGGGGTTGTATTTACTGCATCTGCAGCTGGATGGTGCTGTCTGTATGACTGTGCTTACGTCAGGGGAGGGAGAGTGGGAGAGACAGAGGGACAGGGGCCAGCGTGGGCCTCACTGTTCAAACATCTCAAAGTTTGCCGACGCGTCGTCTGCCTGGCAGCCCTGAGACAGCTCCGGCTCCAAGATTTCACACACCTACATGCCACATTCTCAGACTGCCTAACACTCATTTTGCAAACACACATTCTCAGGAACACACACACACACGTACACGGATTATAAAATCTGTAAGAGTGCGCTCACATCACACGGGGTGCCCAGGTTCTGATTAGCAAACAGCAATCTAGCAATCACATGACCGACATGCCTTTTTGCTATGACAGCTCCAATCTATCTCCAAGAGCATGGCTGTGACATTTTGGGTTTAGCTGGGCAGAGAAGCGTCCTACAGCTCCCTTTCACCATCCAAGCTAAGAAGACGAGCAGACAGAAGCAGTTTCAACCATCAACCAAAAGAAATCTGGAACCACAGATTGATCTACCCATCAAACATGACTCACTATATCTCTTGTATACTATAATTAAAAAGACAATACACCAACTTCACCATCCAACAAAAAAGAGACAATGCAGGATGCACAGTATTAGTTCCAAGTAAATATTCTCTCTAAAGTGCTGATGAAGAGTTTTAAGAGATAATTCCTGCATGAAAGGAGTTGACATCAATCAAATATGCACGGGGGGAATGCTAATATCTACTTATTTCTGATTGGTTGGTGCACAATCTGATTTTAAATCAAGAAGAGAATGATGCAAAATCTAACTTTACAAGCCAATAGCCTTACATAACAGCTGAATTCAGAAAAATAAACTTCACCCGTCCATATTTACGGTTTCTTCTCCGGGTCACTGCAGGACCGTAGACTGTTCATACTGGACTGTGATGGGAGTGGCATCAAATTATGATGTGGCATCAAATTATGATGTGCATCACATGAATTGGAATTTGATCTCCGCAAAAAATTGGAATTGAGCACGAAGACCTGCAGTGTGAACGTAGCCTCACACCTGGATTCAGTTAGCCATTCACCACACATGCTCTTTGGTTGTCAGTACCCCATTTGTTTAAATAGTCAGTGATAATCATGTCATGGTTCAGTTATATCTCATATCTAGTTTTTGAAGAGTCTGCTTCGTGTTTAACCTTACCTGCATATGCAGTGCTTTTCTTTTTCTTTTTTCACCCGTCTACCTCTCAACATTTGAGTCCGCCCTTCGGTACGGCTATAATAACATTAAAAGTTAGAATATGTTCCTCCTTATTCATTTTCATGTCTAAACAGACCCTCACATCACAGCCCCCATACAAACCACATCACATGGAAAAAATGTTTATGGATATCAAAGCCTTTACCATCACTTAAGTTCAATCGCTTTGTCAAATTTCTGTCTTTAACTTGTTTATCTCTCCTCTTATGCATATGTTTTGAAATGACAAACTTAAATGTTTTTAAAAGAAGTAAGACCTTTTTCTTTTGACTTTGCACCAAAGAAACAGTTTTCAAACTGTTCCAAACAACGCTGTCTCTGAGCTGGAGACTAAATGCTCCCAAGCTTGGAAACAGAAAGCCTCCTCACATCCCAGCCTGCTGCTTTGTCCAGCCCTCAGCAGAATAAAGCCTCTATAAAGACCAGTGTGTGACTCAACTTTGAGCCCACAGGTTAGCCTCTTTCAGATGTTTGTTTAGAGTAACGGCAAAATGCTTTAGCAATCTGTTTGGGACGTTAAGGCCTACGCTGCGGCATCTTCTCCACGGACCATCGTTATTGACGTCACTGTCGGAAATGGAGAAATGCTCAATTGCAATAGGCAACAACAACAAGCAGTACTAGCGCCAAGTGACCGCAACAGGAGCCCAGTGCAGCTGAAAGTTAGGCGGATGGTGGGCTCAGGTTTTGGCTCTACACTCAAATGCAAGTCATAGCAGGCTGAGGGTGAAGTGCCCTCCTCTGCGCACACAGAGCGCTCAGTCAATAGCAGCCAGGCACCACTGACCATTCCACACATGTATGCACACACACTTTCATGTCTTTACTAACCTTTGCAGGTTTTGCCGTCAGGCTGCAGCGTGAATCCCACAGGGCAGCTGCAGCGCACCCCTGTGGCCGTGTCCTTACATGTCCTGTCGCAGCCGCCATTGTTGACGGCGCAGGTCTCTACACATGTAGGAGAAATTGAAAAAGAGAGAGAAGAAGTGGTTCATATTTGAGGGAAGCTTAGAGAAAGGAAGAACAAAAAAAACAAACTAACACCATGAAACTACAGACACTGGAGGTGACATGGGTTGAAACAAAGCTTCATGTTGGAGAAGAATACACAGACAGCACAGTGGGGTATAATGTATTCTTGGGTTTTTTCTCATGTAGCTTTGTCAAAGCACGGATGAAGAAATAATGTCAAAAACGTCCCAATTCTGATGAATGGAGACATTTTATAGATTTCGTAGAGATAAACACAATGTCCATACACAGAAAGTCAGATCAGGAGTTACAGAGTATTGTTATAACAAGACATGACATTGTGCTGACAACGGAGGGTGGAGGAATCTTTGGCCCTAAGGTTGGTCCTGTTTCCAAAAGTGTCAAGAAATCAGTTAACCCAAATAAAAAAAAAAAGGTAAAGCTAAGGTGAGTAGATGGAAAAATAAAGTTAGTACATTGAGTTGTGAAAGTCTAGAACACACTGTGCAGAGCCAGGGTGTATATTTTCCTCCTGAAAAATGTTCTTGTATGTGGTACAGATAAGGTTTGCCGGGACTTGTGAATATTGCCTGAGCTGATCCTAAAACAAACACAAGCTCATGGTAACTCTAGCTCACCTGCTAAGCTACTGTTGCTTTTAGCAAAGCACAGCACACCCTTGCCCAATGGGCCTCAAGAAGTGCTGAGGATGCTGGAATTTGACATTTACTCATATTTATTGAAACAGATTAATTAAAGCTGCACTTGAGTCATTTCTCTAAGTAACCGCTCCGTTTTTGGTGGGTTTGAACTCACCCGTTCAAGAGAAGCTTCCAGTTCTGCAGAAGTTTGGATTTATCACATTCAATATATTTTAAAAAGTGTCACAATTATTTAAAATGACCTTTACGAATTCAGAAGGACAGCAGAGTCATGTTAATGAAGGATATGTGGCTTTATTCAGTTAAAATACCAGGCGTATGTGTGACTAAACTGGAGAACACGTCTCTTTTTAGAGAACATTGAATGTGGCATCACAATGGAAATCTGAGCCAAGATGGCGGATGCTCTCTATTAAGAAACAGGAAGGCATTCAAAGATTTGTTTGTGTTCCCTCATGCAACTCTAAATAACATCTGTCTCACTGCTTTCTCCCTTTATCTCTGTTTTCTAGCTTGCATTTGTCTCTCACTGTGTTTATCATTTGCAATCCTTTTCATGTCCATCCAGAATAAAGTTCTACAAGGGGAGCATTCCATCATTTAGGCAGTGTGACTGATAAGTGCTGCAGGGTAAAAACAGACCCCAATCACCTCTCCACTTCCCCGCTCAGGCCTCTGTCAGGTGTGTCGGAATAAGCGTTGTGTTTAGTCGTACGTGCCCACACAGGTGTACACAATCAATAAGACTTTTTTGCGTGAGTGTAAAGGTGAACGTGCACAGACTTCATGAATGTGTGGAGGTGGTGTTTATGGGTCACAGTGATTTATACCGAGTACAGTGGGCCCTATCATTAGCTGAGGTGAGCTCAGTCCTGCAGAGCCCCTCTCTTTAGGCCACGCCCAGTCAAGCCCGAGGGCCAGGCTGAGCACAGGAACAGAGACAAACCGCCTGGCCTGATTGATGTGCTGGACAAACCCCTCATACCATCCTCAGCCCCCTTCTCCAAGCCTCTAGAACACCGTATTTACTTTGCTTGAGTTTGTAGAGGGGTGTATTTCTTCATGTGGCTTCTCTTTGGTGACCTGGTTGCTAATAAATGCTTCTGATTAAACAGCTTTTTGTTGTTTTAATTTTTTATCATATCTCTTTTAAAAATAATTTCTTTAAAGGAAAAATTTGATAGACTTTTATGCCACTAAACCTTTCACGCTTTGAAAAATGATGACTAAGCTACTGAAAAGTTGAATGTGTCCTTGATCTTTTTATTCAAATAAAACAGAGGTTGCACAGTTGTGTAAGGCAAGCTACATGCTACATGCACGCGTGGCCACGCTTACAGCTTGAAATAAAATTAGATAATGATATAAATAAGATTTGCAAATGTATTGATTCGTATTCATTTATGGTAAATTTTGTTTGTGGGTGCAAATAAAATATAAACCTGAACAAGCTAGCATAGCTTGACCACTAGCAATGGGAATTTTTTGCCAATAACTAAAACATGCAAAACAAAATCATATTTGTATAAAATTTTTAAAAAAAGATACTGCATAAATGGTGAAAAACCAAACCAAAAGATGCGCTAGCATGTTGCCAGTGTCCTCTCTTGAAACCATAGTCTTACAGATTTTATATTTAGCGCTGTTGACATTTTGGGCTGTTTCTTTCGCTGCACGATACCTCCTCCATCACTAGGATTTCACAGGTTGGTTTAGACATCTTTAAGTCAACAAGCTCATTAAGTCATATCAGTAATTGATGTGAACATTAAGCACATTTCATATAAAATGTTCATAAATTATTTGCTGCTAAATATGACTGAACTTTGTTGTTTATGCTACGATCACATCCGTCTCTGTGAACACATTTTCTCAATTTGTTATGAATGAAATTCGGTCCTAGAGGCTACAGGAAGATGCTGGGCAGTGTGGTCAGATGCACGATAATCATTGTATTTGTACGATAATTTAGCCTTTTGAACGATGTACGATCAATAATTCCAAAAATCCCACAATGTATGATAATTTGACCCTTTCATTTTCTGCGGCTGCACGCAGCATCCATCCCAATCAATGCTCAATGTATCCCGGTTCGGTCCGGCCCATGGGAAGAGCAGGACCATTCCCGATGGCCCTGGTGGTCTGGCTGGCCTGCTTGTCAAAAAAAAAAAAGTCACAGTGCTCTACATCGGTGCAGTGGATTAACCTGCCTGAAACTGGCATGCACACCCATAGATAAAACAACTTGTGCTTGTCAGTTGTTACTAATAACAATTGGTCAAAATGGCAGTAATAAAGTTTTTATTTTTTTAATAATCAACCACACGACAAAGAGCACGGAGGTTGGAACAGCCGAGGGACGGAGGAACGTTGTGGCACCTATGGACTTAGGGAGAAAAAGAAGAAGAAAGGGGGAGCATAGAGGGACCCTATTAAAAGAAAAAGGTACTCGAGGAGGAAGAGGAGGCATATGTCAGAAAATCTCCACCAGCAGCAGCAGTCGGGTGAATTCAAGGTTTAATAAATGAGTGATAGAAGAGAGGCGGCTGGTGTGTTAAAAGCAGTAAACTTTTATCTGAACATGATGATCCCCAGTTGAGATTCTTCTTGGATCTTTTTACGAAGCTGTAATAATGATTCTGGTACTACTTGCTGTCTGGACTATGGTAAATTTTGCTGTGTTGTGTTACAGTACAGTAATATATCTCCCATCGACCCAAACCTAAAAGCTACTGGATATTCCAACCTGGTTTATACAGGAGGACCTAGTTGACATTTCCAGGTTGAAAACATAAGTTAATACAATGGGCTGTGTTAAACTAACAGGTGGATATTTTAATACTTAGGCTACTTGGCTATACTAGTCTGTACACATACTGTACACAACCGTCCTCATCCAACTCTGAAACAGCTGTAAAACTGTGCCAATGAGGAACCTTTTATTAACCCAGGTTAAATACCGATGAGGGAACCTTTAAATCGTTTGACTTAATCAGATTGTCAGTGTGTTTATCTGGTTGTAAATAATGTGATTACAGCTTTTTAGCTTACTATTGTCCTGTACACATATGTGCTATACAAATAAACTTACCTTGCCTTACTGGTTAAATGTTTGATGTCTGAGGTTGTATTTCTGTTTACATGATAATGACTTTTCTTGTTTTACTGCAGGACATATTTGGTGGGTCTTCCTGTTGACAAAGTTTGGGAACCACTCTGAAGGTTGGACGGACTGATCCGTCTTGGTTGAGATAAGGTGAAGTTGCTGATGACCTTCTTGTTTTTACTGTTCCACTAAATATTGGTGTTGGTATCGTGTTTACTGTGGTAAACTGGCACCTAAATGATTTGCTCGAAACATTATATGAACTAATATTATGGGCTGTTCAGATCAGGTTCAGCTAGAAGTGCTGCTCTGAAAGAACTGCTTGTTTTAATTCATTCGAATTAGATTCTGTAAAGCTAAAACGACTTTATAGGCTATTATATGCACAGTCTTTAATATTGTTTTATTGATGCTTATGGTTCTGAACCACATCAGGATGCAAATTAGGTGCGCACAATCATTTTCCTCAAAATACAATCATTTTGAGCTCATGGCACGATACTGTAACATTTCCAATCTGGCCACCCTGATGCTGGGGTGGTGAAGGGGTTTTAAATGACAGGCAGTGTGCAGGATGGAGCAGACGGTGGCAGGAGCAGCAGGAGTCAGGCAGAGTATGAGACTGGACCCAGAAAGATGTTAGGCAGCTCGTTTGAGAAGAAGCAGGACAAGTTTACTGTCTGAACCAGCTTGTAGGTATTCCTTTATTTTACTACAACAAAGTGCTTAAACTTCTTCGTTATGATTGGCTTGACTGTGTAACTAATCACAACTGACTGCAAATGTTATTTCATTTCATATGTGAAAAAATTGTGCTAATAAAACATTTAATTCAAAAGCTAAATTAGTAGCTAATAACATGTGATGTGGCTTTAGCTGTGGCAGAGGAAGCCATCCTACTGTGGTAAATAATAATTCATAATAAGCCTTCAGATGGGTCCAAATTTCAAGAATAACTGTAGTGTAAATGGTGGTCACCTTGTTAAGTGTATCCAAAGTTGAAATTAATGTGCAGTTGATGCAAAGATAAGACCACCATTGCAATTATTTTAGTTTGATTGATAAATTTTGAATAGCACAATGCTGTGGACAGCGTGGGAAAATGTCGAAGACATCTTAAAACTTTTTCTGTAAAAGTACGTGTTCGTATAGCTAATTTCACTACACAAGATGTCTTAGACCGAGAATATGTTTCCTCCTAATTCTGCATTCGTAAGTATTCCTCGGCTGCTTCGTGTTTTTTGGGTTTGTTTGAACCATTATTTGTGTAACTCTACGTGTTAGCAAGCTGCAATGTGCAGGTCACCAGTAGGAGCAGCATAGGGACCAATTTGACCAGAGATAAGGTCATCGGGTAAGAATGAAGAAAAGTTGTTTGACCAAGTCTAAAATTATCCACATCTTTGTGATGCTTCATTGCACAATGACAAATACTCTTTTCACTATAGCTGGCAAGAGCGTGCTGGGTTTAGGGGCCTTACGTACTGTCTACGATACTACTGACATGTTTTATGTTGTGATCTCAAAACTAACCAAATGCTAACTGCCTTTACTGTCTACATGTTTATAGTTCTGTTTACACCCTACAAATTGGTAACTCTATCCAGTTTGAACTCTCTAATATGCTCCCTAGTGGAAATATGTGAACAATTATGCTCACAATGTAGTCGGTTCCCTATGCAAATGCACGGTTAAAAGCATACATACAGTATTCTTGGCTTTTTGGTTCTTAAATCAGAAGTTTAATATTTAACATTCTACAAATTAACATGTAGTCTTAACATGTTTAGCCATGTTTTGAAATAAATGGAAATCTATGTAAGAACAGCTGTAAGCCAGCTGTTTTAATATATGTTTATGCTATACCTTTCTTTAAAAAAGATGGTAAAAAAATATATGCAGAGTCCTTAGATCTGTGGGTCTTGTGAATGTCAACATGCAGGAATAATTCAGTCCTCAACCACATTGTCAGGGTATGTTTCCGAATTTGAGAGATCCAATTTTGTTCGATTTCAGCTGGATTAACTAGTTTACATGCATTTTAAGTCTGGTTTTTGTCTGACGAACACAATTTTCCTGTGTTATGAAAATGCACAATGAGCTACAGGTAAACACACACTACAGTAAAGATGCATTAGTTTCTGTAAAAAGTTACTTTATCTCTTTCATGTATGAACTATTAAGAAACAATACTTTACTTCTACAGACATATGCAGTGATGCCTTTTTATTACTTAATCATATAGCTTTTTATTCAATTTGATATAACTTTTTGTATAGAAAAAATATCGAACCATGACACTAAAGTATCAAACCGAACCGAACTGTAAATTATGTGTATAGTTGCACCCCAAATATATATATATATATATATATATTCTACAGTGAGTGACAGTGTATTGAATGACTCACTCATGTCTACTGAAGTGGCTAATGTACAAATATATCTTCCTCACCCGTGAATATACGAGGCAACGGCTGTCAAATGGGTGCTCACTGTAGTGGACACTATGTAGGAAAGGGTAACATCATTAGGTAATTTGAAGTGTACTGTTGACTTGGCAAAGATCTACCATTTTTCTTGCAAACAGGATGGTTTTAATGGTTGTTTGTCACAAATGACCCCTAAAAGGGCGAAAGAGCGGAGCCACTGCTGCTCTTTGTGGCTGCTGCCACATCTTTTGCAATAGTTTTTTGCTTAGCTTACACTTGATATTATCAGCTGTTTGCATCCTGGCGGAAACGTATCTCGCTCTTTTAAAGTTGATGTATTTTGCCTGATTTATACTGTGGTCTCCAATATACTCAATAGTCCACTTCTAGCGATGGAAGGAAGGGAGAGTATTGTTGCATTTTAAGACAACACCTTAATCTTGTGAGGAACAAGCTCCAGTTGTCTGTGCGTGCTGCCGACATTTTCTTTTTCGCTTTGGTTAAGTCCGGCTGAGAAGTTAGTCAAAATGGTTAAAGGTGGTGGAGAAGGGTAGAGATGAACATGGGCAAAGAGAGAACCTGATTCCTGTACATTTCCAACAACATTGGACTGAGTGAATACAGTTTGCATGAGTTCAAAACTTAGAAAACCAAGGAAATGAACCAACCATTATTCAGTGACTGTATGTGAGATTTGTTCGCTATCAAGCCAATATTGGGCCAAATTTAGGTTTTTCTTCAGAACATAAAACATACAAATGAGAGTACAGTGCATAAACAAGCACAACATTAGCTTCTTAGTGCTTATTGCTTTATGGGTTTTAATGCTGAAACAATAACTTCTGGGGTGAAATACTTCATTAAATGACATCACATTGGATGAAACAACCACGATGGGCAGAAGGAAAGAACTGTTAACAGAATAATTCAGGTTAAGAGGAGGCTGGAAAATAAAAGGTCAAATAAGGTTCCCTTTCAGACTGGAAAAGGGTAAAATCTTCATCGACGGAAGTTACAGTGAGTCACAGAAAAGGAGTCTGAGAAAAGATAAAAACATAAGAAGAAAGTAGTACAGCACGTTAGTCACACTCCTGGATGGTAATGCTGAGCTTTGTTAGCCACTCTTTGATAAAACATGTTTCTTTCATTGGAAGATGAAACAGAGCAAGATGGCAGACTACATGCAAGGTGTACAAATTCACAAAGACAATTGGAGGCAGATTTAAAATGTTAAAGATGTTATTACACTAATAAACACATTTAGTTTGAATGAGTACCAAAAACCATACAAGGGCCGGATATTTTGCTCAAGTTTACTAAGGCTTTGCTGAAAATCCCATACAGTCAAATATGGTTAGGGCTCTAATTTAAATTCTAATCTACCAGCATCATTAGCTGGTAGATTCCTAAAGTTACCAGCCAATCAGAATCAGGGAGAGGAGGATGATCCACATTATATATTCCACTGAATACATTTCATCATACATGTTTCTTTAAATAGTTTTTACTGATAATGAACAAGAATAACATTTTCTCAACAATCTTTTTTCCAGCAAGGAAGAAAGTAACTTATTAACCAGTTACTAACCAGCCTAGTTATTCATGCCATCAAACCAAGCATCTGGGTTGAAAATATCTGATTGGTTCATCCTGGTGTCCGTTAAGAACAGATCTGATGGGCTGCAGATCAACGTGTTTCATGGGCCGGTGGTCAGGACAGAAGATTCTGTGCTCTATTTGGATGAATGAATTACTCAGGCACAAGGGCCTGTGAAAGGGGGTGGTGTTTCAAAATTTGAGAGGGGCTGACCCAATGTTAGTAGGGCCGCCAATCTTCTGAGTTTTATGGACCGGTGAGGCGTCGGCTCAAAGAACATGTCGGCACACCAGGAAAATGCCCGGTTTACCCAATGGCCTGTCCATCCCTGATAAAAACCAAAGTCTCAAAATGATGACACTTTAGAGAAAGTGACAGGTATTTGCATTTAAATCCACCTGGTCACTTCTTTGCTCTGTGTTCCTGGCCTGTACCACTACACTGTTTTCAGAGTGTTGGCCCCTTCCTTCTTTTATATAGTGGCATGATCCAAGCATAATATTGGCCCATCAAATGAAAGTCCCGTACTTGTTGGCTAAATGGCACAGGCTGAAGATTTGGCTCTCCTCGTGGAGAGCCAGCTCTTCTTGTTCACCTCAAATAGGTATCACTAATTCATCACCTCTCAAAGTGGGTGGCAATTTTTTATTTATATCCAAAAAATCTGATTTTAACCTACATTTGGTAGGTGGGTGTTGATTTAGTGTCCAGAATATGATTGGATTCATTCACAGTTGAATTGAGCTCCAGTTACAGTTCATTCAATTGGACCAATGTCCACGATGCCACACTGCTGTGGGCTTAAAGAAAACCTCTCTCTGTGCGAATTCACTGCTCTGACATTGCCTTTAAATTACTCACATTGTGATTTTTGTCAGATAATGCTGCATTTATAAAATTAGGATATTATAAAAACAAAGCAACAGTCTGAACAACGCAATGTTAATGGGCGACTTTTCAGCGACAAATTTGGAGGCGTTTAGCTGTCTGATGAAAGAAAAGTATGTATGATAGGAGCTTGATAGGAAACATGGACATATTTGTACACATTTTCACTTTACTGTTTTTTTTTCCCTTTGAAAGGTGGGGAGTAGCCTAGTGGTTACTGAGGTGGGCATGGGTTTGAGTCCCCAGTCTAACAACAGAGATGGCCCCTTGGAAAGCCCTTAACAACCCCCCGAACTGCTCCCCAGGTGCTGAAACATGGTGGTCCACAGCTCTCTAGTATAGATGGACAAAATGCAGAGACTATTTCCCAATTAGCATGAATAAAGTAAATATTAATATCATTAAAAATGGAATTTTAGCTTTTGTGCCCCATGCACATCAGTCCACAGAAGCTTGTACATGCAGTGATTCACCCCCCAACCACATTATCTGTTTGTTTGTCCAGTTTTGAGAGCTTCAGTGTCCCACAAATTCATACTCATTTCAAAAGTCAAGTTTTGCTCTAACACAACAATCACTTTTGCTTATAATCTAGGTGTGTAAATCCACACTTACAAGGTAAAAACAAATAGAACTACGACTAATGTTCATGACTTTGGATATCATAAGAAAAAAAAAACGGACAAAATTATGTAGACATCAGCGACATAGCATGACAGGTCGATCACCTTGTGAAATGTCATGGTGAATAAATGTTTGCTAATGCAGCTAGCTTTAATTGTTGTGTTTTTTTTTTTATCCAACTGAGTTTGTGTGTGGTACTTGTAAGTAATCAGTCAGTTTCTTATCCTGACATAGACATCAGAGTTTACAGAATTAGATGGTTTACTGACAGGGAAGCTAACGCTAAAAGCTACTCAGAATGGGGGTTTTCAGAAAAACTAATTGTTCACCATCTTAAACAAGTCAAACCTAAAAAATTTCTTTGTGGTTCATGCAGGAGCCATATTGTTTATATGTTCACCGCTTCTGCATCAGATGGTTAATCAAATTAGTTTCATGCAACATGATTATTACTGTCTTTGAACGCACCATAGACCAGGTTTGGACTTTCTGGTGAAAATGAAGCTTTTCTGAAGGCTTCTTTCTTTAGCTAGCTCATCAAGCTACTAAAAGTGCTGTGACTGCTGTCTACTGCAGGTAAGTACCACATACAATGACTTTTACTTACATTAGTGGTAAAAAAAACAATCCCAAATAAACAGTATTTCACCGACAATTACCTGTGAAACTTGTATTTCAAAGTAAGGAATAAAGTCAGACAAGAAATATCAATTTAAGTACCAAATAAAAACTGTGATGTGCAGAACTTGAAATAAGCCAATTATCCATTCATTATTATTAATTATTATTAAAATATCATGCTTAGTAACAAAAGATTTATAGGTATGAAAAGGTACAAGGATACGTTTCTGCAAGATCCACATTTCCGCAGTGATGGACACGGAGGCAAAATTTCTCTCTTATCTCTGTTAAGATGAATGGATACACACATCATCACATTCACACTTATCTACCAGTAAACATTTGACATGCCCAGCATGATCCTGATTTAACTGTTCATCCAATGTTAAAATCATGGAATTCTCCCCACTGCCCAGTTTGTCTTTCTGTCTTGCTCCCTCTTTTTTTGATAGTCTGTCTCCACCCCTGCAGCACATTTTCATTAGAGTCTCCCCTGCAGCTCCATTTGTCTTAATCAGTGGGGTCTCTTCTCTGTAACAGTGGCGATGGCGGAATCAGGACCGATGTGTCAGAAAAAGCAGGCCAATGGATAGGAGTGTCAAATCTAACAATCTGTTGCTGTTCAGGCGTTGCCAGTGCATCTGTGGTAGACTCTGTGCCCTCAGCTACCGCTTGCATACACATTTGTTCTGCCATGCTCATAGCTGCAGATGTCTAATGATGGAAGCTAATAACAGTAAAGGTTTTAGGCTGTTCAAATGTTTCAAAACATCATTTCAGTATGGAGGTTATGACAGTGTTCAAATCAGGACATGACTCAGCACGTAGGCATGTCAATCAGAACTTAAAAAACACAAAATGTGTGAATTTCCACTAATTTCCAACAAATAATGAATTCACTGTTATGAGGTGCATTTCTTTCATCATATGAACACTGAAACATGCTTGTCTGGACAATTATATAGAGGTTTGTTTGTTTGTTTGTTTGTTTGTTTGTTTGTTTCTTGCTCATTTCTTTCTTGCGGATTTATCTATTTATTAATTCATTTATTTATTCATGTACTTGCTGACTTACAAACTTTGTGGATGTGTTTATTTATTGTTTATTTATTTACAAATTTTGTTTATTTATTTACTTACTCATTAACTTACTTGTTAAATTTTTGTATTCATTGATTTGTAATCACTTACAAACTTTGTGCGTGTATTTAATCCCTTATTTATATATTTATATATTCATCTATGCATTTATTTAAGTATTTACTTATTTGTTTGCATAATTCTTTAATTATACTGACATCACATTGGATGTCAGTAAATATTCACTGATTAACTTTGTGGATTTTCAAAACTATCATTCATTCACCAATGTATTTTGTATTTAGCTATTTAAATATGTATTTACTTAATTATTCACTTACTAACTTTGTTATATATTATTTGTTAGCTTATTTATCAATTGTGCTCTCTATTTATTTATCTTTCTGCATTTACTTATCTGCTTGTTTTTTTATTTATTTGCTTGTTTGTTTGTTTTAGAATAAAGAGCAAGATATTACAGATCGTGTCCTAACGTTATAATTTCCCTCAGGGGAAAATTCAACTATTTTCCATTCATTTTGGCATTTACCTGCAAATTAGGGCCAGCTGGCATGTCCTAACAAATGAACGGACTAGCGAATAAAAGAGAATGTGTAAAGATTTTCAATAAATGAGCCATAAAATATCAAAAATGTTAATCCCTCACATGCGAATAGTTTAGCCTCTAAAGTAAACTTACTCTGTTTTCCCCATTTAGCAATGAACTCAGTATTATCCATTTTCAGCTGATGGTCAAAGACTCTGAAAGATATTCATAAGACCCAACTAACTTAACTAAGAATCTGTTTTCACAGGAAGTCCTGCAGCTGTCAGTGTGCATAAGGAATAAGAAACATGACAGCACACAGCCCTTTAGATGAACCACAGTTAGGCACCGTCTTCATGGACATATGTCCATTACCAAAGACCTGCTGAACAGTTAGTCTGGAAGCTTAAAATCGTCGTAAGAAGCTGATCAGGGGGAGTGAAATGAGAGGAAAGTCTCCATAATACCAACAATTATATCCAATAATACTTCCAGATGCATTCAGCCATTCTGTGCAGTCATGTGAAATGGGTTTTTATGAATCATTATGTTGATAATGACAATTAAAATATGTTGTTTTAACATGTAACAGACACAAATGTTTAGCACTTAGAGGAGAAATGGACTAAGGTAGAAAAGCTAAGCATAAGGCAGATTTCAGGGTCTGTACATAGAAAATACAGCCTTAAAGCAAGCAGGAATATAGTATGGCATGTAAATAACAGATGGTTGTCGCTACAACATCTCTGTTCCTGCAGTTTGAAAAAACTGTCAAATTAATGGTGACATTAAATAGATTATTTCCTTATTATCTGTGTGAGTGCAAGTCCACATCTTCAAATTGTAGAAATATTATGTCACAATCCATTGTCAGGAGTAATAAAATACATTAATAATACTTCTAAAATATGTTACCCACAACCATGCATTTTGTAACATGAAAACTTAACTTTGAATATTAATTATCGTACTTGATACCCTGAAATTGAATAAGTGGTATAGAAAATTAAAACACTGAGTGTAAAATATTGTGTGGGTGCCGTCTCTAACTCAACATGGAAATATTTCCTCCCAGGGTCCCGTCTTCCTTGCTTTTGTAATCAAATCCCCCTCATCACATGTTGTAATGTAGTGAGATGATGAACGTTGATGTTGTAAAAGACATTTTTCACAATGAATCTCTATCACTTTGACACGTTTAATTATTATTGCAAGTTTTTGTCCAATCAGCTGTCAAATACCGTTCTCCAGCTTCACCCTCTTGTCCAAATATGGTCACTTCTGGCTTTGGAAAGATCAAGATGGCAATGGCCGAAATCCACAAACCAAATGGTTATGTCACATCCAGCTTTTTTTTTCTTTTTTACAGCCTATTGCCTTGAAAAGGAAACGTTCAGGATTGTAGAATAGGGTTGATCTTTGTCTTATTGTAGTTGCTGCAGATTGTTTTAATCAAAATTTTAACTTAGGAAATAGAAAGAATGTTGAAGTTGGTACAGAAAACAGCACTTCTGTTCATGTTTAAAAAGATGACTCAATAAATGAGATGCCAGTTGTGTATAATATAATATAATATAATATAATATAATATAATATAATATAATATAATAT